>ARYC01003125.1:0-66787 GCA_000711775.1 Oxytricha trifallax | reverse complement strand
GTTAAACAACCAGCCATAGAGCATTAATAAATAACAGCCAAAGTTGACTATAAATGCAAAGAATGCAATAAAGTTTTCCCTTACAAGTCAACTTATAAGAGACACTTGAAGATATACACAACGATATGCCAAGGTTTTATCTCAAGCATTTAAAGAAAGATGGGAAGTATGTGTGTGAGTTTTGTGAGAAGCCATATTCTCATACTAGAGACCTCAAAGTGCACTTAAAGAAAAGCACAATTAAAGTTTTTTCTTTATTCATGATTCTACAGGGAATAGATTCCTCTAAAAGAGAAGATCAAGAAACCCAGTGGAGTCCTTAGAGTTGAAGTCTAGAAGTAAGTTAAAATGAAGAAGCAGTCAAGAACTTTCCAGTCTCTGAGATCAATAAAATTATGGTTAAAATAGAGGCAATGAAGATTCCTATTTTAAAAATTATTGACTTAGTTTCTTGCGTTGAAAGCTACCTCGCTCTTGAAGATAAAATAGAGAAGAGCATTACTGATGACTAATATGCTTACATGATATATCCATTCAATTATTTCCTTGCTGATGACAAGTTCCAAATGGAATTTGCAAATGAGTATTATGCTCTTTAAAAGGCAGAGTTAAATTAGTGCAGGCATATCATCTAGTTTGATGCTTTTTTGCTTGGTAAGGATCATGTAGCCTTTAGGCTTCCTTTACTTGAAATGACTTACAGAGAATTCTTATCTGACAATAGATGTCCGAGATAAATTAGCTAGATAGTATAGCAGATAGTTGAAGTTATTGATGAGCTTTACAAGCTAGGTTATGTTCATAGAGACTTAAAGCCAGAGAACATCATGATGAACTTTCAGCCTCTTAGAGTTTATTATTGATTTCAACAGAGCTCAAAGAGTGCAAGCCTCTTCATAAGGAAATGTATACGGCACTTCTGGATATTTCCCAGAGAGAGAGGATTGGAGAGATGGAGACACTTAATGGGATATCTGGGCTCTAGCAGTAATAATAATAGAGAGCGACATGCCAAGAAACGATTACTTTAGCTGCAGGGGTGAGAGAGATTCTAAGCAAAGAATTATACAATATTTCGATAAAAATAAAATAAATGGAGGTCTCAGAGAACTTGCATACTCAACTATTATCAAGCCAAGCTAAGAGAATTAACAAGCAATAGAAACAATCAAACATCAACTTAGAAAGATAAAATTCAGAGAACTGCCACATGACTCTAAGCTTATGTTTGTGTGAAATATTTTAAAAACTCGCTTGTTATACTCACTTAAAATACTAATATTTAAACATTAAACCCCTACATAAACCCTATTAAAACCCTAATAAAGCATGCGTTAATAGTCTACTTTCATCAATCAAAAACTCAATCAAACAACTTCAGGGGTTTTGGGGTTTTGATTCTCTCTATTCCTTAAAAAATTACTCTTGGGGTTTTATTTGATGGTTTCTTTACCATTAGAATGCATTGCTTATTCAAATATTCTGTAGGATCATATAGAGTATTTAGTAAAATCTTTGCTTATTAAAAGTTCTGTTTGGGATCTATCTTTAAGATCTTACCTTTCAAAATAATTTAGTAGCAATCATCACTCTTGTACTTAACTATAATAACAAATAAATATAAAATTGTTTACTTACTTATCTCATCTCTTTTCAAAATTTAAGCAGTGAACTTTCTAGAAATTTCTTTGATAAGGTTACTTGGAAAATCCTTAAAAATTGATAGGGAATATAAGTAATCAATAACTCTTTAATCTTCTAAATTAGTTCTTTCTTGAGGTGTCTTTTAGAAAATATCGAATACAATATCGCACTCTTAGTTATGAAGTTTCTGAGTGAAAGTCTGTGTCAAAGTTTTAATAAAAGTTTCTTGCTCTCTTTTTATATCAGAATTTCCATCTTGAGCTTTATTATCTTATTAAGTTTGATTGACAAGTAAAGTAAAATTTCCTTCTACCATATTATCTAAAGTTGATAGTTATTAAGAGCTTTTGGTGTCTTTCTTAGGGCTGTTCCTTAAACTTCGATTTTATTCCATAATCTAGCTTAAGTTATTCAAATACTACTTGCCTTTTGGACTGGACTTTACTTCTAGATTCTTAGAGGTATAAATAATTTCATCGATTGCCAGAGTGAGATCCTTGTCATCCTGATTCTTGGCTTGTTTTAAAGAGTGTTAATTATTTTGATTTGATTGAGTCTTCCTTCGTAACTTTTGCTTCAAATTATTGTGTTTCATTTTTAAACTGTTATTTTGGTAAGGTCCTTCTATATTGGCAGTCAGATTAAACATTTTCCATAAGTCTTTCGAAGACTAAGCTTGAGTCATCCCGCTTATTAGTTATGCTCCATTTTTATATTTGTTCAATCTTGATTTGACTTGATCATGAAGCTTTTTTAAAATCTTGTTCCTACTCGAATCTCTTGTCATAAAATCCTCACTCTAAAACTCCTCAATATGCACGCTTTTTATAACATGAGAATCAACGGTGTTTTAAGAGGAAAGATTTAACATGATTGTTGGATCCTCTAAAGTCTCTGTGTTTTTTGTAGCTTTTAGCATTCTTAAATGTTTACCCTCACTTAAATGTATTTTGCCAATATTTTTAATTCCATTTTATGAAGAGTTACTATCTAGAGGTTACACTGATATTTATCTATGGGTTTAGGGCAAATTCTATTCTTAATCTTTTCCTAAACTCTAAAGTGAGAGTTATCTATCCAAATTAAAAAGCTTCATTGTGTGCTGTTAACTTATTTTATTCAGAAACCTCTTATCATTTATTAAGGAAGTCATTTTAGAGGGATTTTTATTACCATTCAAATTATAAAGTGAGAACTGAGCATCCTAATAATCTTCTGATGATTGCTGCTAGTTAAATCTTGATTTTGTGATTTAAAAAGATGCGTAATTTTCATCTTAGACTATCTAAGACTTTTAAACAATTGCGGGTAGACTTAATTCATAGTCATATTGGGATTTCATAGAATCATTTGCTTTTACTATAGATTGTTGAAAATTTGATTCATCTGATTATAAAATTGTACTGTTTTTGAAGTTACCATATTTCTAAACAAGCTTCTAGTGTTATAATTTTTCAGAACTATTCTTATCAAGCAATATAATAAAGTAAAAAATGTTACAATACTTCAATATGTCTTTGATTTTTCTTGGAGGGTTAAAGAGCACTTTTGTTGATAATGATTTTTTCATCACATTATAACCACCAGTAAAATTCATATAATCTATATCAGCCCCATTTAAAATATTTTAAGTTCCTAAAGCTTCTTGATTCCTGATAAATTACTTGGTTTTATTAAACATTAAATTTTTCTCCATATTTTTAGATTGACTTTCATTCTTGTTAATCTCAAAGGTCAAAACTTTCATTTTCTTTCCATTTATGATTTGCTCTTTATAGTGATTTTATGAGGTGCTTACTTAATGTCTGGTTATTCTGTGGATCGACCTTGGTGATACAAAATTTGTATCTTGTAAAAGTTGGTCACTTTTTAGTTTTCTCAATTAATTGAAATTTCTGGTTTATTATTTCTTTTGCTGTTCTCCAATATCTTAATATTGACTTAAATTATAATAAAAAAAGTGGGCAAGGGGGGAGGTTACTGAAAAGACTAAGTGTATGACTTTTGAAAAGCTCCGAATTATACAATGAAATCCAAAAAGATAGAACAGAAGATGCTTGCAAGGGATATCGTATGCAGATAATGTCGAGGAGATTGCCAGTGAAATAACTTGACTTGCTAGATTCTTCATTCATCTATTCACAACGGTTGAGGCAGACTAAAGTTTTCAAAACGCACATGAAGCGACTCTTCTTGCTCATAATACTCCAACGATAATCTTCCAGGTATTTCTAAAAATCCAAATAAAATCAGCATAATTCTTAACAGATCCAGAACATTGTTCTTTGTAGCCTTTTTAAGATAATTTTTTCCACAAATATAGGTTCAGGAGTCACTTTTTGGCACCCAAAAATTCCACATAGACTTTGGCCTAATTCAAGATAAAATTTTTGCTTCCTGATTTCATGACGAGCCACAAGGACTAGATTCTCGAGTAAAGCAAGGAGACAAGAAAACGTTTAACGGGAACCAACTGTAGTGATTGTGTAGATAATTGATGGTATCTCTCAATCTTTGAATATAAGGCATAAATTTGGCTTAAAATGTATTAGTTACTGAATGAAAATGATGCTAATATATAAAAAATAGTAAATAAGAAGAATTAATAAGATCTTTTTTTCCAGGGGAATTTGACAATTACAGCATAATTTTTATAATTTTTTTTTCAAAAAATCTATATTTCACATATAACTTGTTTGGTTTCGAAAATGATATTTTGAATTTGAATAATAATTGGTTTTAGAGTGAGATAGTTATTTATAAATTTTATGTCTTTTCACAAGAAAAAGAAAATTAATATGTCGACATATTCTAATATATATTATGTGCTGTTTGCTTTCGTATAAATAGCGTAGATATAAATTATTTAAGATATTCTATCACTACCATATATTGAGATTAATCCCCTTACTAACTTTGTAATATATTCATGTCGAGGTGACTTATATGTTAATTTTAATTTTCTAAACCTAATCTTTAGATATCTGAATCTGATTCAACTCTTTTCAATTTAGATTGAGTCCCGTAGAATTTATTCATGTTTAGCTAACTATAAATGATAAAAAATGTAAGATCTTTGGATTAATTTCATTATGTTATCAAAAACTGAAAATTGAAATTGGTTAGAGTTAACACCATTATCATTGTACCCAATATTAACATCAACGATTTAAGAAATAAATGCAACGAATAAACTTACCTTCTATCATAGAATTGAAACTTTTAATATGCTTTCTAGACTCCTTAGTAGGAAGTTTTATTGGCTTTGATACTTGGAGTCATTGCCTATTGCAATTTTTCATTATATATAAACAAAATAAGTAATAAAAAATAAAAAATTTCGATTATAAAAAGATTGGAGATATAACTCTAAAAAATAGAAAATTGCTCATATAAATTAAATTTTAAAGCTAAATTTGATTTTGTAAACATATTGAAATCTACTATAGAACTTATTCTATAATTCTAAGTTTAAATTGGTAATTAATGTATGATGTAAATTTATATTTTTTTAAAAATTAAATTGATGCCAATCAGTTTATTTTTTGTTGAAAGTTTTTTTCAACAAAAAAAAATTATATTTAAGTAATTCACAAATAAATATTATCACAATATTAAACAGGCTTTGACAAGCTTAAATTTATTTTATTCGATGTTTATTGCATATATTTATGTGAAACAGATTCCATATTAATAAATAAATCTATAATTATTAAGAGTTTTCTTATTACTTGCTATAAAACTTATATTATTCCTTTGAAATTATTTATATTATTTACATGATTATTTTTAACACTATTCCATTATTCTCATCTATTTGTTAATAATCTCACTATTTAATTATAAATTCATAGATGTGAGAAGAAGGTTAATTTGCAAAGAAAGATCTGGCTAAATGGTATAAAGTGTATAATCAGACTAAATTGGCTGAAATGAAGGAAATCTTCAATAAAGATAAAGATGGATATGATATGAATGATTTGGCTTCATGATTATAATTTTATGTTATATTGTCAATATTATAACAAGAAAAGTGTAAATATTTATTTATTCAAACATACAAAATGATTTTAATTGTTTTTTTATTGCTTTAGTATATTATAAATTGTTATATATATATAATTTAATAGTGTTAATTAAAATAAAAAAGCATAGAAATAAAATATAGAAAACTAAATTATTCTAATGGCTACTTGTTAAGATTTATCCTATATATATGATCATAGAGGGTGGTAATAGAGAGTGCAGAAAGAACTAATTGCAAAAGCAAAGTAAGTTTAATCTTGACGTACATGCAGTCATTATTAATATTATCCAAAATAAATATGAATAATATGAATAAAACTCATGCTTATAATAATTTATAGCTTTGAAAATGTGCTGATCGATAACATGTCAGAAATAGAAGGTAATCATGGAAAAGTATCATTTCCAGGAGGTGCAATAAGACCTTAGCTTTAAGCTCACACATCTTTCAATACTCTCAAAAATTAAAAGATGACTTTCTCTAATTCAACAAAGTAAGTTGCTACATGATAAAATGAAATAATTACTACAAAGACACTTGTTTTATCAGATTTTCTAAATTTAAGCAAGGTCTTTATAATGATTGATTTAGTTAACTCCAAACTTTGAAATCGTAATCAGCAATCAATATGGCAAGCTCTTAACCCCAACACACCTCAAACCCCAAAAATTACTTCTTAATAAATTCTTCATATCTACAAGCAAGCAACCCTAACTCTATGAGAGACTTGGGTAAAATGAAGGGCATCCTAGATTTATAGGTGATGATGAATCAATACCCAGAGACTTAAACAGCTATCAGAACACAGACTTCAAATAATTTTCATGTTACTTAATAGAAAGCTAGACCTCAATCATCTAATACATACGGCAGCAAAAGCAATCAAAACTAAAGGTTTTAAAAATAGCAAAATTTAATGGGAAACACCTAATAGAGTTACAATACGCCTCTCGGTTAAAGGAAGAGTAGCTATTAAGATTAATATTCGTAATTAAATTATTCAGAAGACCCCAGAGCAAAAGCATTATTCTAGAATATCTAAGATCGTAGGACCATAAGCACGAAGAAAGCTAAGGACATTAAAGACTAGAAGGAAAAAGGGAGGGTGTTTGATTCAGATGCAAAGTTATGGACTTTCAGATATAGAAGCAAAACTATGAAAGTCAATGAAATCTTCAAGGATGTGCCTGGAAGTTAGTATGAATAGATGCGATAGACTATAAACTATGAAAATAGCAATAATAATTAATGGGATTAGAGCGAGAGAAAATTTAAAAGTAAACACTAATATGAATAAACACCATAAAGAATATCAATGAGAGCTTAGAAATTGCCTCAAAATTTTCACAATGAAGATGGACAAAGTAACTTTAATAGAACCCAAAACTTTCAAAATTCTGATGAAATTAGAAGTCGTATTTCTGGAATGTCTTAAGAAAGGTTATTTGAATTGAAATAAAATCGAGCAATGAAAAAGGATGCTGCACTTAGTTTTAGAGCTATGTCAAGAGGGACACCTAGTGTTCTGTCTCAAAGCCAGAATAACCAAAGTGGCTTGAATAAATCACAGTAAAGGTTTATTGGTACAACATCTATCCCCAACGCCAAGACTATATTTGCAATTGCTAAGCAAAACAATAATAGCAGTAACTATAAAATGAGAACCATACCAGTTAAAAATATTTCTAATAATAATTACAATTACTAAGATAACATGTCAAGTGTGAGTGCTCATTAGACTAGCAGGTTTTTAGATAGAGAGTAATAGAAATCGCAGTTGAAATTGCAAAATACCTTTAAAAATAAGAGTTTGTAGCATCTTATGACACTTGCTCATTAATGAAAACTATTTATATTTATTTATTAAATTGGCAAGATAAAGTTTTATTATATTTTTCAAAACAATTCGAATAAAATTACAATTCATCGTATAGTCTTTCAATGAGCAAATAAAAATTTATAGGAATTTTTTATTATTATTTTTTTCTTCTTCTCCCACCCACAATCTTTTCTTTTCAGCTAAAGACTTGATTGCTTTACTATTTTTCAAAAGCACCTTATCAATAAGAGCCTATCTTCTGATATAGTATGCTTGATCGTCTTTATTCCCAATTTTAATCTTTTTGGCTTCTTTTTTATACTTTTCTATCAGTAACGCTTCGATTTCATCATTCGCCTTAAAGTTCTTCTATTTTTATAGTAATTTTTAAAAATTTCCATTATATTATCGTATTTAATTCTTAATTATCCTCTTATTCTCCATATTTAATGAACAGTTAGAAAATATAAATAATCTATTCTTATTTGTCTTTGACTTATTTCTTGAGGACTTCTCTCAAAATATTAGAATTTTTAATTTTCTCTCGCATTAACTCCTTTTCCTTGAAGTATCTCATGTCGTCGTCATTCAACTAATCTTTCTTCTCTACTTTTCTGCGCTCATCTGTGCGATCTGGTTTCACGATCTTCCCATGTTTAGATAAAAACTCCCCTCTCCTATAAAACATTATTAACATGCAAGTATACTAACTTCAAATTGTCAGAAGTGAGATCTTGCTTGAGATCATCATAATTAGCGACAGCATTGTTTTTCTTCATTCTATCTTTCTCTTTTTCGTTTTCATACTCACTCGCATCACTCGATAGCTAATCATCATCTTCATCGCCATGCTTATCATCAATTATAAATATCAATAAAATTGTACAACGTAAACTGCTTATGTTATCAATTATAAATAATGATCATAAATACATTATTTACTATAAACTTATGAGTGTTACTTCTGCTATTGGCTTGTAGTTGCTTTTTCTTCTTTCGATTTCTACTGGCTGTACTATCATCAGAGTCATCGCCATATCGCCGCCTGTCGTTCTCGCTATCTGATTATTCATAAACCAACTCCATTTTAAGTTTCCTAAATTCGTAGTTGTCCAAGTTCACATTATTACTATTATTAGCTATAATGTTTATAGTTGTATCTATGATTACCTCCCAATTTCTATCTCAAATTTGTACTAAAAATGAAGATATTATGAAATATTAGAAAATAAACACATCTTTATCCATTCCTTTGACGAGCTTTCGCATTCGCTTGTTTTTATCAAGCATCACTATTTTTGAGCGTTTTTCTTGAGTCTACTTCCATATCGACGCTTCCTTGTAGTTGAAGTCATTTTGTTTGTTTTATTGGCTTCTGTAGTAACCATTGCCACTTCCATTTTAATATCCTTGATGCGGGCATATATTATAAAAAAGGAAATGATTATTTTGAATACTTTTAACAAATAATCATGAATTATTTATATAAAATGTAAAAAAGTAGTCCTGTTATCAAGCATATAGTAATGATATTAGATATTGATTTATTATTTAACAATAATCAGGGTTATATAATTTTGCATCTACACCATACTTTCAGGTGTATTTTTCAGATCCACTCTCATCCAGGGGTCATGATTTTTACCCACTCGACCGTTCTCGTCTTCGCTATTATCATCTTCAGGGATTGTATTCATGGCTAGTTGTCTTGGTTTAAATTCAGATTTTGACTTGCTATGACCTTTATATTATTTTTATATGAATTGAAATTATAGTAGTGTATGTAAAGTAAAACCTCTGCTCTGAGATTGAGACAAATCTCTATTGCCTTACTAATCATCGAAGAATGACAGTTCAATATTTAAAAGAAAATTATGTATTTCCAGATACAATCTGAGGAGTTTGAGATTAATTCATAAACTTGGATTTGCTCACTTCATCTTGCATGGACACTCCATTAACATCAAATTGTAGCTTGTTAAAGTCAGCCTTAAACTTTCTTTCATATTTTATAGTAAATCTATAAATACTTGGTTATCTGAAGTGAAGTCACCAAGGTGTTTAGGCTTGAAAACATTTTCAATAAATTTGCCTCGATTGCCAGATTCCAAGAAATTTACCAGATTTTTAGAGGCTGTTCTATAACCGTTACGAGCGTAGATTTCCTTATCAGATGCATTGTGTTGGTTATAATTGTTTAATTGGATATACATGTAAATATCATACTTTTATAGAGCTAATTATACTACAATAGTAGTTGCTTCTTGTTTACTTAACACTGGCTTCATTAGGGTCTTTTGGACCTAATGGATCCACATATTAATTTATATTTACTCATCATTCTTTCTGGTACTACTATTATTATTATTATTATTAAATTCTTATGATTGAAAGTTAGTCGTCCCCATCTGCATTTGATTATTATTGCTTACCATTGAGTTTTGAAAATTATTTGTCACACTTTTAGGGTCAATCTTTTTGGACTTTATATAAATCTATTAATATTTTAATGATTCAGCCTCCATAGCTGTGTTATATTAAGAACGCTATACTGGAGGGAGGTGACCAGCAGAACTAGATTTCTTGTGCAAGCTTTTATATTATCAGCATTTTTGAAATAAATTTACTCAAAAATTGAAAATTGTATTAGAAACAATCCTGAAATCTAATTATCAAATTTTAAATTATTGGATTTAATATCCTTGACTGCCTCCTTTATAGTATCTATTTTGATCATTTTGCATCTAACTTAAAATTAAATAAAATTAAAAGGTTAATTGCAAGCACTTACTTTATATGAATGACGGCTTCCCCTTTCCAGATATAATTATTTAATAAAATTCTCTATTTAAACTTTCCCTTTTAGATTGTTCTAATCGTGCCTTGGTTATCTCAAAGTTTAGAATTAAATAATTATTTGAAATGTTTTTTTTATTTAAAAATAAGAATTTACAATCAGATGCATCTATATTTGGCTTAATAAGTATCACATTTTCATCGAACTGCCTTGTTTACTATTGTTAATTGATTAAATTTACTTTACATACAAATGCTAATGGATCTAATTTGCTTGTCTAATTAATTCCACTTTTGTTTGCTGATTTGTTTCCAGATCCTTCATTTAGCATCCTCCTACTTTTCGCATTTTACTCATCATATAATTCCTACTTCAAAAACTCTTCTAATCAATCATAAATAAGCAAAAATTGAATATATTCTTGGTATGTAAATCTTTTTGAGTTGGATTTTTATTTAACTGGCTCGTAAATGACTTAAGGATTAAGTATTGAAGTGACTCATTTGATCAGCCTCCTCTCTCAAAATATATATATATGATTATAATAGAAATATACTCTTTGTTATTTTATCTCCATAATTTTAGAATGATACTTTCTTAATTCAGTAATTTAGCAATTTTTATAAACAGATATGTGCAAGCTTTACATGCCAGCACTCATTTAAGAATTATTCAGCAAATTATTGTCTGCATTTTAATTACTAATGAAAGATTAATTCGTAGTTTGAAATTGTTGAGTTTAAGTGCCTGTAAATTTATTGAGATTGTTAATACCGTTATTTATCGAAAGATTAAGATTATTACTTCTCATTCCATAGTTAGCTGTAGGCTATATCTAAAAAGAATTTGAATAATTTGATATTAAAAAGTAAGATATTGGGTATATTTCAAATTAAGGGAAGTAAAACAACTATTTTTAAGTATCCATTATATAAATTAGGCTAAATAAGGGAAGTGGTCATATTAGCTGGAAGAGGCGGCCTCCCACCAAATCTACTTTTATTATTTTACTAATTCGGTGAAGCTAAAGTTTACTACATTGACAAATTTTACACCTGCATTGACTGAGACACATTCATGAAATTATTATTGAATCCCTCATTAATTAAATGTTGCTGCTCGTCATCTAAACGCCTTCTCTCTAGGTCTTTTAGTTCTTAAAATTTTTAAAGTTCCTTAACTTCTTAAATCGCTTTTATGTCATGCCTTCGTTTTACCTCAGCGTTTTGAATTGAGAAAAAGGAGATTTTAGACTTTTTAGTTTAAAAATTAGCATTTAAAGAGGATGTTAAAATCTACTAGATAAAAAGTCATCAAACAATAGGCTTTCCATTTTTAAAATAAGTTTTTTACTACCTTCGATTTAATACTTTTTAGTCTATGATACATCAATAATTCCATGCCTTGCCAGGACATTCCTAACTCCCCTCTACATTCGATTCTAGAGCATATTTTCGGGTTTAATCACATCAGGCTGATTCCTTCTCCTGTCATTAGCCAACTCAAACATGCTGCCTTTGTCTCCTCTTACTATCTGTGGCTCATTCACGTAGAAACCGTCACCGTAGTCTACTGCCGCTACTAGCTAATTTGCTGTTAGCAGTGAGGCAAAGGCTTTGTCAACTTTATCTATGTTGCTTTTGATTTACTCTGGTTTCAAATTAAATAGGTTTTTATTATATTAATAGTAATAATTGGGAATAACTCTTTAAGATATTAATTCAACTCATTTGCAAGTCTCTTCTTTACCATGTCGTCTTGCATTTTAAGTCCATAAGACATGAATTAATGCGATAAATTTAAATTTAATTTATTTAATAACTGCTTATTGATATTATGAATTGCTCTTTGTCCACATTCAGTCTATTGAAAATACCAATTCTATCTCTTTCAGCCCCCTTTTTAATCCTAAACGCGTCTTCTTAAACAATAACCCCCATTTTATCAGCTTTTCCCTTCATCATAGGAGTTGCACTAGTATTATTACTAAAGATATCTTATTCACTGCTATCACTTTCGTGGTTTTATTTTTTAAGTTTTGACTTCTTTTTTCTACTGCTTTTTTTGTTCTTTATTTCTTGTGAATTTTTATTTAGTTTCAAAGGGGATTCTGGTCTGGAATTTGGATATATGCTATAGAAAAATAAGTCTCACTTTTATTAAAATATGAAAGTATTAACACCCCATAAACTCTAAGAAATTATATAAATTCAGACATTATTTATTTATGGATTGCTATCGTCTTGTCTCAACTCAAAGTCAATGTTTTCATCTTTAGCTCTTGATAAAATTGATGTATTTTGAGAATTTCCTCTGCCTCCAGCTTTTGGGGGTTTGTCAAGCAGTTATTTAACATTGGGATCATAGAGTGCAGCATTTGAACCTTTCTTACTCTAGAAATCCATTAAAATACTATTAATACAATTTATTAATAATTATTGGAATTAGACTTTAATAATCAAGGCGCACTTAAAAAAAACTCTTCCCTTATACAAATTAAAGAAGTTTAACTACTTACAGTAATAATTTATATTTAAAATACAAAATTTAAAGATAAAATTATCAATGGCGTAAATTAACAAACTTTTCTATGTGGCAGACCCACCACACCCCACTCACAACCAATACAAACCTTTTATGTTCACCCCCAAACTCCCCTCCAAATATATAACGTAGAACATACTATCTTATGCTTATTTAAAGGAGGCTTCGTATAGAGTACTTACCTCTCTAAATTTTGATTCTTATGCGTTTATGCGAATATAGAAGCCCTAATTTCATTAAGTTGGAAACGGCTTAACTATGAATTATTTTAAACTTTATTTTAAGATGTATAGAAAATAGATTAAATTAACCACATATTTTAACAATGGCTTAGGAGATATAGTGTTTGATGAAATTGAGGATAATCTGGGGAGAGACGAATGAGAAAATCACGAAGCAAGTGTAAATTGCTTGATTGATTATGACGATAAACAATTCATTTCACTCTCAGCAGACTGCACTATGAAAGTATGGAACAAAAATTCAGAAAAATATCGCAGAGATTCTTTTAATAATAGTTCAACAAGATTTAAGAAACTTATTGCCCAAGAAATATGCTCAAGCATTGAATGTATATACACTAAAAAAGATAAATATCCATATTTACGTGGTATCAAAGCTTCTGAATAAAGTGACGTATTAATAGTTATGAAATACGTACAAACCATTGAAATAATGCAGGTTTTTAAAGATTAAGATACTGGACTAATCATAAATATGTAAGTTATGCGAAATTATTACTCAGCTTATCAAACTAACATGCAAAACATGATTTCATTCTAAATTGACACCGATATCTAATTTATGACACTCTATGAAAATGGCATCCTGCCTATCTATAAAATCTCTACTAATGATTTATCACAACCAATTGACCAATATTTCAAGATTGAGTTCCAGTCATTCACTACGGATGTTTAGCTTATAAGAAAATTCTCTCCATTCCAAATTTAACTTGCAGTTTCATTAATTGATAATGAATATCTGACGTCACTTTCCATAGTGAACTATAACTGGCAAAACCCTATATCGAAATATTACTAGATTATTATAGATATACCCTTGAATAGCTCTCCTTATCCAGTGGATAGAATTAAAGTATTGAATAGTTACTAAATTATCGCTATATCAAGGCGGGATTATGATTTTATTGAATTCAAATATGAAAAGAAAAAAACTTAAACTTTTAGAGTATAAAATTCATCTAGGAATAATCAAGATGCCGCCTTGGTTTAATATAATGGTGAAGATAAATTTGAGATTGACTATAAAAGTTTTTAGGTGCACACAACTTAAATAGGTGGTGGCCACTACGAACAAGTATTAAGCTCAATCATTCTAGATTTACCTCAGTATTTTTACAAATTTAAAACAAAATTAGATAAGCAAATTGAAAAATATACTCAAGATGATATAAGTTAACTTAATCACTTGTAACCTTCCAAAGAAAAAGAAGAGTTAAAATTAGATTTCCCTCAATAATCTTCGCTTTCCCTAACTTAAAGTGTGTAATCCCTTCAGACACTAAAATCTTTCCCAAACTAGTAGATCCCTATAATCAATCCCGCATTGATGAAATCCTACGATTTTTCCTAATAAAATTAACTTCCTTATGACACCTCTTTGAATTACAATCAACCGAATATTCTCACTGAGATTGAAGATAATTACCTGCATCCATTTGTGCTGTTGAATGTTGGCTTTGATAGACGAATGACGCTTGTGAAAGTTAATGATAAAAGCAGGCTGAGGAGCTGTAAGATATAGGTATTTAAGTAAACATCTCATTACTATCTAATAATATATATTTATATTTAACTATACAATACTTTTCTGGTTTTATATATTGGATAGTTAATTAGTATTTTTTTTGAGGGCAACATGTTATTTTTTATTCTATCAAGTAAATAGTGTGATATAGATATTTGAAAATTTAATAGTGTGCGCAAGTTAGGATGGTAGAATGACTGTCCACGAAATTAAATTAGAGTGGTGATATAAAACAATATGTCGATTATTTATCAAATATTTTATGTTGATTAAATATTCATATCAAATCTACTATATTTATGTATATTACCCTTCCATTAATTTTAAATAAATAATGAAAAATTTAGTTATAAAACTTAAAATTTACAATACAATATTTAATCAACTATTTTACTACATTTATATTAATTTTTTCTAAATTGTTAAAAACAGTTATCTATCTCTCTCTTTTTATCACCGCTTTTTGTTCTATATTTCTCTGATCTTCTGCAATTCAGCTATCCTATCAACGATCTCATTCTTGGTCCTAGCCTCTATATCCTTGCGTCCTCCCATCTTCATAACCTCCTCCAGATACTCCTGTCTCTCCTCAATCTCCTCGATGACGCTGTCGAATAACTCCTCGAGTTCGTCATCCTGATCATTGCGAATTTCGTCGTGGGTTTTGGGGCGGAGGTTGAGAATATCCCCAGGTGGTTTTCCATATTTTTCTTGGTAGTGCTGTAGAGCTTTCTGAGCCATACCAAGATTGTAGCGCTTTGCCTTTCTTTTTCCTGGTGGATTTATCTCTGGAAGCATACTTTTATTGTATAAACTTAATTACTTTTATAGTACAAACTTAATCATGAAATGAGAAAAGATTCTATACAGAGAGTGTATGAGCTAATTTAAATGATTATGATCCACATACTTTCCAACTTCTTTTGCGCCATAATTTTATCGATTTCTGCCTTATCTTTAAACTGAAACCTTTCCTGCAAGTCATTAATTAATTCCTTTCTGTCAACTCCTCTCTTGCCTGGGGCAACCAGAGGTTTATTGTATTCTTATTGCATTTCATATTAAATTTCATCTACTCCTTTTCTTTTTGGTACAAAATCCCATAATATATATGTAAAATTATTGGTTAATCCACTCTTTTTTTCATATATAAATTTTAAAAGGTATATAGTAAAAAGAACAATAAAAATAAATCGATGGGGTGGTATTTCTTTCTTGGACGATTGGACTTGATTTCAGGGTATTCAATTGCTGCTTTTTATGGGCATTTTTTCTCTTCTTTGGGTTGCTCAATTGGACGGGGTTTCGTTTTCACTGGTGGGTAATGCACTTTGGGTTTTTCTTTCACTGAGTACATTCACTTTATTTATAATTATTATTATTATTTATTATAAATTACCTAAAATCAATAAGAATAATATGTAAGTAAATTGAATAGAGCATCTTGCCGACATCATTCTCTCTGCCGAATTTCTTCCACAATTCTCCATTATTTGAAGTAGTGCTCTACCCTCCAGTAACACTTTGAACTCCTCCATTATTATCTTCATATTGAGAGTTATAGTCTTGGTTTTCTTAAGAATATTGAGATTAGTTGTAATTTTCCATTGTTATGAATTTAATAAAACAATTATTAATTTGTATATTTCGTAATTTATCAATTTAATTTAATAAAATTGGGGTTTCGGGGTTTCGGGGTTTTATAAATATAAAAAATAATAAAAATGAGAGATAGTTGTCCCACACCTATAAAGTTTTAATGAAGAAAAGTAATAACGACAATTAAAAATAGTTAGGCAATAATGCTAATAGCAGTAGCATGAAACAGTTGATAAGCATTAAAAATAGATCCATTAACTCAAGAGAAAAATAAGGTTCAGAGGTTAGTGGTAAATATAATCATATTTTTATTGGTATGATAAGAGACCCTTCGCTTTCAATGTTCAAGATAGAAAATGTAAATGCCTAAAATCTAACGCACAAAGCCAAAAACAATAAATAATAATCTACTTCTAATCTAATTAGCATGAAATCCATGAATTAAATACCCACACTCAACAGCAGAAGGAGTACCAATAAATAAGTCACTGATTATCAAGATTACGAAGACAATTCCCTCGCCACGTTAGACATGAAAAATAACAGCAAGAAGTCTTTACAATAAGCCAAATTACCTCCAATTCCTCATTAAAATGGTAGTAATCTAAACAAAAACAGCAATATAAGCAGTATTTAGCAGTCCACTGCCAAGTTACTAATGATGAACTCCAGCAGTAACAAACATTCACATCAGCAGTAATAGTAAAACTTCAACAACAGTTCTTCTAATGCCACTCACATTAGCGAGACCACAGCCACAATAAACAATTCATCCACTAATTTTAACTAAAACAGTAGTAACACAAGGTTTAAAGATAAAAATGAGATGAGCTAGAAGCAGCAAGAATACACTGGGTACCTCAATAATTAATAAACTGGTAGTTAGAGATAGCAATAACAATAATCAAATGTACTCAAATCTTTGTAATAGTAGAGTAAAAATGGAGGTTTGGGTTTTCAAAGTTCATCATAGATGAGAAGTCTAAGTACAAACCCTAGTAGTTAGATTAAGTCAATTTAAGATGGGTTGAATAATAGGTGGGTATTATTTTACTTTAAAATTAAACCATTTTTGTTGCCAGGTAAACTTTGTAACTAATTTCCCTTAATAACTTACTTGCAAGTTCAGAGAATGATAACTACTATGACAATGGGGGACTTTTAGATGATCTTGACACCTCAGATCTAAATAACAATGATAAATACACAGCTTAAAAAACCACAGATTTTTCAGCAAAAAATAAGCGATTGATTGAAGAGAAATTGAAGCAGAGTAATCTGACTACAAACTTCAAAGAAAACCAAAATCCCTTAAAGAATGTTTAGAATCAGAACTTATCTGCAAGTAAAAATAGGAAAGTGTTTCAATTTGATGATGAGGAGATATTTGGAGATGGTTTAAGTAATAACGATATCTAAGGGCATATGATTAATAATTTAAAGCAAAATTAACAGTTTAAAGTATCTAAGGAACAGATGCAAGAAATTAAGGACAAAATGAAACGCAAAAAGAGAATTCATTTCATCACGAGTAAAATCAAGGAAATGCAGAAAAAGCGTACTTTTATGACTGCTCCTGAAATGATGGTTGAAGAATCGGATGGAGAAGAGTTTTTATTTAAAAACAAATAGTAGAAACTTAGTTCTTATATCCTTTAATACAATTAGTTTTGGAATGCATAATAGTCTTTATATAATGAAGAGCAACAGCATTAACCTCCTCCACCAGTAGATGTATATCAATAACCAAAGCAAGACATATTCGATGAATTCAATGAAATGTTGCGTGAGGTAGATTAAGCCCATCGAGTGGTAACTCAGGGCACCGATGACTTGGCTGAAATTCGTAAAATGATCTAAAAAACCAAGTATAACATTAACACTCATATCAACACCGTCGATTAACTCAAGAACAAGCTAACTACAATCAATGAGAAATCAAAAGGTGTCTTAACTTCAACAAATGCCAATTAATACAATAAAGTCAAACCCGGTAAAACTTTGAGAAATGTACAATCATAGAAGCAATTACCAACTATGGGTAAGGATTCAATAGTAGGGGGGACCATTAAAAACTCACAAATATCCTAGCTTTCCACTTTGAACTCAATGAAAAAGCTGCCTTAAAAGTCACAAAAGCAGTCTGATAACGCGTACAATGATAACATAAATTAGATGATATTTTCTGCTGCTAATGATGTTGATAATGCCAGAGAAGCTAGGCTTTAGTAGAGACCTCACTATGAATAGGAAACTAAACTCGAGATCATGAATACATTACTACTTAATTACCCATTTTGTATAATTTCATTAAAAACCAATTTACCATCAATTCAAGTCTATCAATATTGTATTATTTTACTACATATAAACGGTAGCATGAAGGAATTCGCAGAAGATATAGAAGAAAGAATGGGTAAAGCCTTTAAAAGTAAAGCAGGTAAAAAGTATGGACTTAGTGAGGCCGAAATTGAACTCAAGCGTATAAAAAGTGAGAGTAAAGGGCAGAACGGGGGCTTAGGCTTCTCAAGAGTTAAAGAAAGTGCCAAAGAAATTGATAGAATGGCCAAGTAATACATTAGTAATTAGAATGGTATTACTAATGCCAAATTCCTCAAGAAACATGTTGTTTGATTATTTATGATTTAGAAGTTCATTAATTATTTATTTCTTAAATTTGTGGATTTTATGTTATATCTTTTGTCATAGTATGGACTTACATTAATTTATAAGTATTTATTTTGAATTAGAAAATCAATAAAATCATCCTTTTTATATGTATCATACTTTTACATATAACAAAAGCATAAAAAAATTGATTTTCAATTCTGATTTGGATCTCTTTCAATTCTTTTAATCATGACATAAGGGGGTGTTTTGAGTTTATCATATTGCTCTTTATTATAGAATTCTTCCTCTGCTATCAAAACCCCTTTCACAATCTAAGCCACTTCTGCATTCATTTATTATACTAAAACTTATTTGGACTTGTTCTCCTCAATTTTATCTGTGAAAAATGATAGGGATTCTTCAATGATTGATTAGTAATTTAAGCAATTAAATGGAATAGGGGGATAATTATTTCGATCATAGATATCTTAAACAATAAATGATATGTTGATATATAAAAATATATGATTAGTAAAGTTTGAGCTCTTCTTTCTTCCTCTATATTCGTTCCTTCTAATTAAATACTTTTTATGGGAAAAAGTACAGAAACTTATTCATATCTTAGTACTTCGAATGAGTTTGCTTAACTTTTTAATATTCAAACACTACTTTATCACGAATGTCCTCTAATTAACAGATTTTCCCATTAATCAAGTTTTCTTCAGTGTGCTGTTCAGACTGAATATATGAGATTTCATTGTCAAGTTTTTCTAATTGCTGATTTGTTTGGAAATTCTCTTCTAAAATTTCTTAACGAATGGAAACTTCTTATTGATGTTTTTGGGATATGTCGGATTTCAAAGATGCTATTTGAGCTTCTAGAGCTTGTAACTCTTGATCTTCACCGTCGATTTAGTCTTATTTTTATATTATTAAGCTTTCTACCTTCTCACTATAAAGGGTAATTAGCTAAGGAAATTTATTGTTTTCATAAGTGAATAAATGATTTGCAACAATATATTTAAGCAATTAGGATTTAAAAAGTATAGAAATTTAAAAGTAAAGTCATGTTGTACTGATTTGTAAAAATCTCATAATTTTACTTACTTTTCTTGCAACTGAATAAGCTCAATAAATCGCTTGCTTTCAACAATAGCTTTAGTCGCTTCATCCATCCATTTAGCCATGGGATTGATTTTTTCATTTATGTCGTCTGGATTACAAGCCTAATAATCAGCTCTCATCTCAAGACCTTCCTCGTAATCTTTCAGGTGATTGAAGAAAAAGCGCAGTCTCTTTAATGCTAATATGAAATTACGTTTTGATTAATCTGTCATTTTTTTCTTTTCTTAGTTTTAAAATATGAAATTAATTAAATTGAACTATTTCCTTTGATTTTTAGAATTTCATCTCATGAGAATTGTGAAATTTTAGGAGAGTTCTTAGATTAATAATTAGAATAAAAATATTTTTTTGAATTTGTCTAATAAGAGACTTCTTGGTTATTAAGAACCAGTATAAGATTGAATAATTTGAAAGTATTTTTATAGAAAAGATTTTAAGAAATTAATTATAGCCTTTAAAACTGTGTTGCGATACTGTGTGCCAATGTTTCTTGTTCCTCTTCCCATCCATTCAAATGACTATCCCTTATTACTACTGTATCTTCGTCTCAATTGAGTTTCCTGATAACGATTGACTTTTCAGATAAGAGACGCAAGTCAAGTTCTTAAAGTCCTTCTTCAGAGAAGTTTAATTCCAACGCAAGTTGTCCTATTTTCCAGTAGTATTCCTTCTTAGATTGATACAAAGTAATAAGTCAATTGCATTTTCTGAAAGATTCCCATTCCACATTTTCACACAGTATTTATAGTGCTCTTTATTTCAGTTTGCCTTTCGCAATTCCCGATATCACGTTCAAGATCTCTCACCTCTGATTCTTCTGGCTAACTGAATGTCCTTTGGCATAATGGTGACTCTCTTAGCGTGAATGGCGCACAAGTTAGTATCTTCGAACAGTCCCACCATGTAAGCTTCAGCAGCTTCTTGCAAGGCCAAGACAGCTTGCGATTGGAATCTCAAGTCACTCTTATACTCCTAAGCAATTTCTCTCACTAATCTTTGGAATGGAAGTTTTCTGATAAGGAGCTCAGTGGATTTCTGGAATTTTCTGATTTCTCTAAGAGCCACGGTACCAGGTCTGAATCTATGTGGTTTCTTAACACCTCCACTCTAAGCCACAGCGGCAGTTTTTCTGGCTGCCTTATTAGCTAATTGCTTTCTTGGGGCCTTGGCACCAGTGTTTTTTCTAGCGGTTTACTTGGTTCTTGCCATTTCTGATAGTTATTGTTATTACGGGTTGACGGTAAGTAACTTGAGTTGAAGTTTTATTAATTATATTATATAAAATGTGAGGGCTCCCTTAAATAGGGGGGCCAGGCCAATATTCACGGGGTAATGGAGCGCAACATTCAAATATTTGACTCAAGGGTTTTACTATAGTTATAGATTAATTCTACTATTGTTAATTATAATCAAACAGACAAATTATTAGAACCACTCAATGATTTATTATACATTTGTATTAATAATTAACAAAGTTATGTACTTATAGAATTACAGTTAAAAATAACCTAATAATTAATAAACTATATTTATTTTAACAATTTTTAATTAACTTATTTGGTCATTCCAAACTATCTTATCTGGAACCGCTATTGCTGATAAAAAACATATGGAAGAATCATAATAAAATATGTATATAAAAATTTATATCAATCTATTATAATCTATAATAGATGCATATTTTATTTAAAATTAAATTTATCTGTTAAACTATAAATAAAAATTTACATTTAATATTAATTAGATTATAACTCTTTTAAAAAAATTAAAAACGATTAATTTTTATTTATTTCCAAAATTAATTAATAGTCTATTAATAACTCTAAATTTTCAGAGTTCAATAAACCTTGACTCCCTTCTACCTGTATTTCTAATTGCACAATTTGATGTGTTTCTCTGCAGCTTATTCATTGAATTTCCTCTTACAATTCGGGCATTGCTTTCTGTCATCATACTAAGCAGCCAAATCAGCTTGACCTGCATCCCCACCACCTCCTCTGGCTGCTTTCATGGCCTGTCTGAACATCTCACTTTTCTATCTCCATTTGGTGCTCTTTGCTTTGCCTTCTTTTTTAACATTTTTATCAGTAGCTGTATGTTTAGTTCCTGTTTTGGTTGTATTGGGCTTTTAATTAAGGCCTCCAAGCATTTGAGTGGGTCTGGCTTGTGATGAATTTTACGATTTAAGGGTGTTTCGAGATTGTTGAAGTTGTGAAACTTTCTCAAGAATTTTAGAGCGTTTAGGCAAAGCTGGTAATTTATCATAATCTTAATCGTCTTAATGGCTAAATTCTTCATTTTGCAGATTAAATCGTGCTTTTTTCTTGCTAGGAAGTGGTTCTCTATATGACTCGAAACTGTCTCCATTATCGTAATCCTCTTCTTCTTTTAGGGGTTTTTGGTTTAACCTAGTTTTGAGAGTCTTCTAATTTTATATTCCCATTTTGTCATTAGACTTTGTATCATACCTTACTTCCTCATCATCAACATAGCTATAGTTATTGCTACTTTCTTATCCATTTCTCTTCACATTAATCAAAGGTAATCTGAGATTTTCTTGTTAAGATTACTGCAATGAATTGCCATTAGTATTTTATCTATTGAGTTTCTTAAGTTTTAATCTTGCCTAACTGATTCTGTTATTTCCAGCAAGATGATCAGTATCTCCTTCATCATCCTAATAATTTAATTTCTTTCATAAATAACCCTTATTTTATCATATAATTATACATAATTTGTAGATAAATGTTTTCTGAGATGACCTTCATTGAATTCCATACTACCAGCTCTTCTATTATTATTATTCAATTACCCATTATCATTTCTCTGCATTTTCTTCATTTGCAGCTTCTCCATGAGTCTCCTCCCAAATTGAAACTGATTCTCTTGTTAATCTCGCTCACTCCTCAACCCCTTCTATGACTAACTCTACTTGATCTATTGAGGTTGCTATACTGAACCATATTTGAGTTATCTATAGGGGTCGTTTGGGTTCCACTGTGAAGTGTCTTGAGAGAGTAAATGAGTGGGCACGAACAACCTCCTGTAGAAATTATTGTGGTAAGTTCCTGGATTTTCATGATTCATAGTTGACTCATCGTAAATAGCTTCGTTTATGTTCTAATCTGGGAAGGGGGAAGGCTGCTCTTTTATCTGAATTTTGGATTTGAGCAGTTTCAAGTTTGTTTTAATCAGGGGGATGTTTGGAGGGGTAGGCGGAGTCTCTGGAATCAAGTAACCCTCCTCATCATATCGATTGTGCTCATTGCTTTCTTCGTTATAGTTTCGATTTGGTTAGTTTTCTATGCCATTCTTAAAGCGCGAGTTTTTCATTTTATTTAGCTTTATATTATTTATTTATTAAAATATTAGTATTTTTATTGAATTATTCATGGATTTGATATATTTTTATCTTTGTTTACAATTGTCTTTTTTAATCATCGACACATTAAGATTACTTAGCTTAAGAGTTGAAAGTACACACTGATGAGAAACTCCTTCAAATGTATGAAGCTCTCCAGATGCAGCTTGCTGGTTAACAACAATAACAACCCAGTACTTAATCACAGTAACATCAGCTTCCCAACACTCAATAGCAGTATCCGCATCAACAGCATCATTAACATAACTACCTTCAACCAATGAGTCCCTAAGTGTCATACTAACAGCAATATCAATATTCAGATTAATTTTAGCAAAATCATCATTAGATGTAGCACAGTTACTCTCAATAGATTATACCAAGTAATAATCATTAAAGCCAGCAATAGTAGAGAGCCAAGTAGCATTAGATGTATCATAATGAACATTAACAGCAATAGATATAATCTCAGCAAATTCCAACATAAGCAGGCGGTAAAGTGAAATCGCATTACATTTAGAAGTTCTCTTAGAAACCCACTCAATAAATGAGTTAAAAAACAGGTTAAATAGCATAACAGTAAATGATAGAACAATCTCACAAGGTCTCACTACTTGAATAAGAATGGGACGGGCTCTTTGAAAGTAATCAGGCTGATTATTTAGAGATTGAAGACTTTATTGATCGAGTTGAGGCTTAATGCTTGGCTTAAAGCGAAGAAGAGATAATCAAAATGCAAGGATTGAAGAATACTCTATAAGAGTACTAGGAGTGGTTACTATAAGTTAATGTTTTCCTAAATTCTGCAGATGCTCATATTCAAGTAAGTTACTTGTAAAATTTATGTGATGAAGTGAATATTGACCTGTATTTTAGGACTATGAAAGACTCATTGATAAAGGGCAGAGATATTTCTACATGATACTCAGCAAAGAGAAATTCTAGTTTGAAAGTTTACAGGATCACTACTATAGATGGTACAATAAAGCTGTAGACCTATATGGAAATTTTGAGAAAGCTGATCCTTAAGCTTTCTTAAACCCCAGCAACATCAAATACAACGTAAGGATACAATATTATAGTAATACTTTCATATAGTAAGAGTAAATTGGTTAGTTGCTGAATGAATACAAGCAAAAGGTTCCTTTTGAAAGCTTTCCAGTAAGATTTTCAAATCCCAAGTCTAAATTTTAATTATAGCATGAGTGTTTAACTAAGATCTATAACGCTATAACTCAAGCAGTAGCATTAAATCTCTAGAATCAAGGCCAAGTTTTAAATTAACCAGATTCTCAAGATCAAGAAATGGATCTTGAATCAGAAATTTAACCAGAACTTATTTTAGCAGTGACTCCTTCCAAAAGCAACCCAACTCAACAGAAAACAATGGAAGAGGATTACTTAGATCATT
This sequence comes from Oxytricha trifallax, assembly GCA_000711775.1. NCBI lineage: Eukaryota > Ciliophora > Spirotrichea > Sporadotrichida > Oxytrichidae > Oxytricha > Oxytricha trifallax. Next base: position 42,080 of record ARYC01003125.1, on the reverse strand, counting down.
AAGAAGAGCAGAAGCAAATGGACTTACCAGAAGCCGAACAGATAGGTATAATTGAGGTTGATAACGGCATGGCGGACCCAATTTCAGTCCAAGACTTCCATTTGAATCATGACATGTAGATTGAGGAATAAGATATTGAGAAAATGAATGCTGACAATAAGAATGAGCTGTCCAATAATTTAATGATCCCTAAAGAAAGCATACCTGATCATGATGACTTCTTTAAATGAGGTGCAGATTTAATGACAGATATTTATGTTTTATTTAATGAATTTTAAAACAATTTTTGTCCTTATTTCTTTAAATCAAATGTTCTTCAATTCACTTCAATTAAACAAAAGGTCTTAATTAAATTTTGGCAACTCTTAAGCAATTCCAATAAGCCTCTTAATATTCTTCTTGAATTGTACTTTATTCCACTTAGGTCCACTTGCAGTTCTATTCACAGCTTTTCTAACTTCCTGATACCATCTACGTTATTTTAGAATCAAAAGTAATTCCTCACTCTCGGACAGTTCAACAGGGAAGGCTTCACTTTCAAGATAAAACTTTAAAATTTACAGCGTGTTCTAGTCTAGGAAGTACTTATATAAAAATTTAGATTTTAGACTTTTGTTAAAGCTGCTATTGTTGTTTATTGATTTAGGTGTTGATCAGCATAGAATCCGTATTTTCACTTTAACTATATTCCTCGCATAAATCCTCTACAGGCGATTGACTCAAGAAAGGCTAAATATTATCAAGCCATTACTCTACTTTATATTCTACTTCCTTCAGTTCTTCCATCTCCTCAAGGAAAATTGGGATGTTAGTTTCACCTTCTTATATCAAATCTTGGAGTTGCTAGTATTGAGCTCTGCGGGCAACGCTGAAAATATCAAGGTGGAATTCGCTAACTTGTTGGATTCCACTAAGCTTATCAAACTCTTCTCCTTAAGGAACTCCCTTGCTTTGAACTACTCCTTGAGTCACTAAATCATAGTTGTAGATCACTCTAGCGCATCCAACACAAATATATTGAGTAATTTTATTGCCAACTTGCTTCGATATTCCAACGCAATCTCCATGGAACCATTCTTTGCAACAATCGCATTCAATCATAAAAGCAAAACCGTCGTCACCTCTTCGGCAGATACAATATTGCTGATTATCGAAGTACTCGTAAAGAGTTATCGGCTTTTTATATGTATTTGGTACAAAAGGTTTCAAAGAATTCATTGGTTTATCATTAGCTGCCATTAATTACTTAAGTTGAAGAGATTGATCTGTGTTAGACTACTAATTAAAAAATTTTGTTTTAATTGTCTTGTTTTGTCTCTTCTAGATTATCAACAATTTGAGCTAAACCAAACACATCTTTAACGATGATGTTTTTATGTTTTAATTAACATAACTCCCTGCTTTTTAGTATCTTTCTGGCAATACTCTTCCAATGAGCGCTCATTTCAACAATACTCTTTAACACGTCAATTTCTTTATCTTGGATGTCTAATTGACCAACACCCATATCTATGTGTTTTCTGACACTTTCATAGTTTTCTCCTCCCTCTGCCTCTGGTTTAATTTTAATGTAAAGTCTTTTCTAATTATTGAAATTATTTATTCCAGTAATATATTGGGCATATTAAAAATTTTGGTTTAACATTTTAAATTCTTTGCTTTCCTATTCCATTTTCCAAGATTTATTAAGTCTTTTCCTTCCACTCCAGAACATCTTGATGGAAGTTTCTCAAGTCTACGTAATCAGTGAGGTTGAGTTTTAAATGTTTTAATATTAAGCTGGATATCAATTTTGTTCATTTATGTTTTAAAGGTCAGGTCTTATTATATAAATTTTATGATTTTTAAATGCTTCTTTCCTTGATCTAGTAGTTTCATGATATCTTTCTGGAGTGTTAAATCAGCGGAGGATTAGACTTAAAGCCAGTCTCTGCAAGTTTAAAGTTGAGTCTTGAGTAAATCAGAGAGAGCTTTGCATTTTACATCTTCTTGTATGTCATTGTGATTTGAGTCTTTAACAAAGTTTTATATTTTAACATTTTAAAGATGTGAATATTGGCATATATCATCCAATACATAGAATCTCAAAAATTATTTATTATACACCATAAATCTATCATAAGATAATTAAAAACTGAAATAAAAAATGGATCCATCAAGCTACAACAACGATTAGCACTTTAACTACAATCACAAAAACCATCTAAACTATGAAAACCCAGAATTTGATTAAGATCTAATTTAAACCCCTCCCAATGTGATATAGAACGAAGACTACGAGGATGATGTAATAATAGATAGAGAGATTCCTCCAGTACCTGTTATAAGAATGAAACAAGTCAATTTGCATGATGTTGAATTCCCAGTTAGAATCATCATAGTTCCAAAGAACAACAAGGAAATTGAGTTCATCTTGAATAAGGAGACTAAGCATCCCACTTTAATGCACTTTTTAAAGGAGCTATGCGAAAACTTGAACACTAAAGACGAGTTGGTTCTTGTAACAGAGAAAGAAGAACGAATGATAGTCGATATTAATGCGATTGAGAAAGGTGAAACATTGAAATTAGTGAGAATGAGTTCGGAAATATCTGAGTTTAAGGAAAAGGTGAACCAAATATTCTTGCAAACTTAGCAACAGTAGCAGTAAAACATGAATGGGATGGGGAGAGGAGGGACTATGCCGATCAGGTAAGGAACTGCACCTGGTTCAGGAATAGTTAGAGGACCTGGTCAACTTTAGCAGATACCAGGAGGGTTACCAGGAATGATGCCTAAGAGAAGAGGTAGACCCCCAAAATTTGCCAATGACATGAGAGCTAGTGGCGTATAAAATTAAAGACCGTTCAATGGGTACTGAAAGCACAGTTTTTCTAAATAATTATTTTTAAATCAATTATTTAACAAGAGATTCAACCTGCTTTATCTTAACTCTTTCATTTTGATATAAATCCTTAAGTTTTCTCAGCCATTTCTCTCTTCTCAATACTTTCTAGACTCTTTGCTTATATTCAGTTGGCACTGGCAAGTGCTCATTATCAAGTTCTTCCAATTATTCAATGATTTATTGATTATTCTCTGAAACAATTGGCTTTTGTATCTCCTCATCAATCACTATATCTTTATTAAACTTATTTCGTTCCTCTTCAATTTGTATTTGCTTACTCAACCAATTGTCAACCTTCCCCTTGATTTTAGTAAGTATGGAGTAATCGCTAGTTTTCTGTAAAAGCTTGAAAGATTAGTCTGCTTATGCAAGTAATGCGTTCAATAAGTCGTATTATTACTCTAGCTTGCTTATGAATTTGCATTAAGTTGAGTTATTATAAGTACTTTCAGTATTTATGATCTCTTCGTCTAACAACTCATCAGAGGATGATTCGCTTTCGTAGTCTTACTAATCAAGAAGATTAAGCTGAGAAAAGGAAGAGGCAACTTCTGAACTTAAGCTCTTATGATAGTTTTTAATAATTAATCTTGAGAGTCTAATCCATCTTAGAAGAGGCTTGATGATTCGCTTAAAAACCTTAAAAGTCTTATTTTTAACTCCAAGTTTCGTGATGCTTAATCTAAGCTGAAGGATTTGCTTCAAAAATTCTCTTGGATTTTAAAGAGATTATTCGTTTTGTTGAACTTGATCAATTTCCATGATATCTTCATTCAAAAATTTGGACTTGTCTATAAATTCTTAGCATTTGAGCTCGTAATCTTTAACTTCTTAAATAATTTCATCGAGCTCATTCATCTCTTCAATATATACTCTCAAATTTTCGCTTTCCTCCTTTAACTCGATTAGTTTACTCATATCTACTTTGGGCTTGATGTCTTTACTGCTGCTAGATATGTCTTTTATGTCCTTTAATATTTTGCTAAGTTTAGTCTCGAATAAGTTTGCTTTCAAGCAAATTTCTCCAACTTTGATGATTTTTTCGAGTTATATATCTGAAAAACCTTTGCTTTCTCCTTCTTGCATAATAGATTATATCTAACTTAGAGGAACTTTTTATACCGCTTACTAGTCTTCTATGATCTTTTATGTATAATATTCCTCCTTCATAACTGTATCGATATGCTCAATTTCCTTCTTTTCTTCTTCTACATAGGCTTAAGATTGCTATACTGATGATAAGGGAGAAGCTTATTTACTTGGAAGACCAAGTTAATTATAAACCTTCTCTACTTTCTCAAACCATTCTAAAAACTCTAATCTTCTTTATAGATCTTCAGTCAAATCAACATCGTATTTGAATAGTGCTGTCTCTTTGATCAATTGATTAAAGACCTCTTTTCTGTTCTTCTGCTCTGATTCGTCCTCTAAGAACATTAAGACTCTGCATTTCCATCTTTCAATGTCATCAACATGCTCCCTTAATTTTTGTATCTCAGGATTTGTTATCATTAAGATATCAGCTTCACCAAGTAAATCCTTAAATTGCTATTCTTTTTTCTATTTCTCTTTCTTTTACTAATCTTGCAACTTCTTTCTCTCTTTAGAAGTTGAGGTATTCTATTATTCTTAGTTGACCTAAGTTCTTGTTTTATTAACCTTGATGAAAGCTTAGTGAATTTTCTCAACAAGATTGGAGGAATCTATTGAACGCTTTCTCAGCTCCTCAAAAAGACCTTCAAAATTTACTGGGATGCTTCTAGATTCAGCGAGAATGTTTTGTAGTTATTTAACATTAACCACTTGGTTTTTAAGCTACTCAGCTTTCTCAATCCATTATTATGATTTCTTCAGATACTCAGATAGCTACTGCATTTCAGGTGTGATAATTTGATATTCTAAGGACTCGTTATACATATTTGTGATTTCAGAAAGTTTCATCTTTTTCTCATAGGGTATCTGGGCTGCAGCTCCTCCTCCTGTTTAAGGGCCACATTTTTTCTTAATTAATTTCGAGAAGTCTCTACCTCTAGCAAATTCTTATTCGATATCGGAAGGCATCTCTACTCTTAACTTCTTTAACATCTGTTAATAGTGACCTAGCTCCTCCACAGTGATGCGATTAGTTCTCATATCATTTCTAATATTACTTATCGCATCTTCTGCTTCAATGCTTTTACAACCGCGAAGATCTATAACTGCATCGTTCACTATCGACTCTAATTCTTGTTCTGTCAATGAGTTAAGTATTTCCTCTCTTTACTCAGGTATCGCCATTACAGTTGGATAGAGAATGTGAAATTTTGCTAGGTTATAGTTGTAATTGTACTCATGGAGTAGCTTCATTGCTTTCTCTTGATAACCAGCCAGTGAGCCCTTAAGCCACAATCCATTACAGTTTGTATTATGAGTCTCTTTCATGATAAAATCGCAAAGCTCAAGGTAATCAGTCAATTTAAGGTCATTGTTCAATGGATCTCTTGTATCATAAACGACTATTGTAGGAATACATTTGATTTTGGAAATTAAATTATAATTAAATTGATAAATTAGTAGCAGTTAACTTAGTCCAAACCTAGACAATATGGTACTGGAGCGAGATAACTCGGCTTTAATTTTGGGTGATTTTTTTAGTTGTTTCAATTCCAAAATTAAAGTCGAGTTATCTCGCTCCAGGGATGCGACAGAGTGGTACCGCCAATAGTAAAGTCCGCTAAAATCTTTCGAACAAGTACCATATTGTCTAGATTTGAACAAAGTTAACTGTCACTTATTTATTAATTCAATTATAATTTAATTACCTAAATCAAATTTATTCCTTCAATAATTAATAAAACTATATTAATTCATTATAAAAGTGATATTTTTTGTTTTTATAAACAATTTTCTCATGAGTTCTATCTTTCTCATTCTCTTTCTCTGAAGTTTTTACCTATGAATCTTTTATAATTTGGCTTTCTTTTTTCTTCTATTCATCTAAATCTTGAATAAGAGGCTCTCCATCAAATATAACTTTTCTCCTTGGCACAAAATCCTTGACTTCATCTAAATCAAAAGATGAGGATCTCACTATTCTCTTTTTACCTAGAATCTTACTATCTATGTTTATTTTGACACTCACTACTTATTACTATTATTTTCCTTCTTCTAAATCACCGATAACTTTACTATCAGCTAAATCTTATTAGATTTGTTTTGGAGATTAGTTTTAAGCTACTTGATGCGAATTTTCTGGTATGTTTTAGTGTTTAAATTGAAAATACAAATCTAATTACTAGATAATAATGAAAATCTCTCTTCATTTTAAGATTTAGTAAAAATTATGTTTTGCCCATCCACTTAATACTTAACTTAATCTATTCTGGGTGGCCTCCATTAATGATAGATAGGCAAGTGATTGATATGCAAATTTACTCCATTATTTTTCTTTAAACTAGATGACTACTGCCCATTAGACCCTCCTTTCTCCAGTTCTTATTTCTTCATAGTGAACCAATCACATGCTCCATCAACATTTTAATACTGTTCCTTCAATGCCTCAAATTATTCATTGCTTAAAGTCCTGTAATCCTAGGCTTCCTTAGAGTTTTATGAGCGGAAATTTTAATCTGTTAAGGGGTTTTGGGTGTTGCGGCCCCTATAACCCCCGCGCTTTGACTTCTTTTAGTTGCTGTTGTGTGCGCTTTGAACATTCGAGTTCACTGCGCTAGTCTATGACTTGGGTTCGTCTTAATTCATTCTGATATTATTAGGTTGACTGTGGATAAAATGATATGGTACTGATTATAAATGAATTGTAACTAAATTTTATTAAATTAATTATAAACTAAGCTTAGATATTACATCTATCAATCAAGATAAATAACTGGAAAGATTTAAGAAATTAGAATTAATAATTAAGTAAAAATGAATAAAAATAATGGCAGATATCTGGCAGCTGGTTACTCAACAAAATTTGTAAGTTACAAAAACATATCTAAACTTTTTTATATTTTAGCAATACTAGTCAGCAGAAGTCACGAAGGCAGACTGCAGAGAGTTCAGAAGACATCAGAAAGAATTGCATAAACTCTAATAAGAATGACCAGTTGGAGCTTAAAATCAAGGAGAGTGGTAAGAAAAGGTAACTGTAATGGATATGACTTTTGCATATTTGTTTAAGAATACTTATTAATTATATTTGATTTCAATTTAATTTATCGATTCCTTGTTATTTTTCATAAATGCTGAACTACATATTTTTAAGTAAATACTGGTATGTTTTTTAATTATATTCCCCTATTTATTGCTTTATTTGATCAGATCTTTTATTTGCTAGATTTACAATAAAATATTGATTTATTGAAAAGATAAAAAATAATTTGTCTTTTAAAAATATACACCATTTATATTTTATACTGATTTATTCTCAAATTTTTTTCTCACATATATTTTCATGAAACTATAAAAAAAAGAAACTTGAATTTCCGCGAATAAAATCGCAAATTCAATTTGAATATTTAATGAAAATTTTAACCTCAATATTATGTTAAATCAGCAATATATTATTGTTTACAAATTAAAAGTTTAAGGCTACTTCATTAACCTTATCATTTATATTTTATCATGCAAATACAACCTATTTCATTCAATTTCTCATCTATACTGGGGCATTCCATTGCCCATTCCACCATAAGCATTGAAATCATTGTTGTTGTTGTTTTTCACATTTGACATTCCACCGTGCTTCCCGCCTATCTATGGCATTCCATAGCTCATTTGAGATCTCTCAATGCCCTCTCCACCAACACTCTTTGCATATAGGTCTTTGTTGGTCTGTGGGACCATCAGATCTATGAGATTGCTACTATTTTTAATTAAGAATTATATGATACATCCCTATGGTAAACTATAGACATAAATGAAGTATTTTGTTCATATGAGATTGTTGAATCTGACATAACCATCACCATGCACGTCTAAAATATTCAAGAAATTAGTGATTTCCTCTTGAGAGAGGGGATCCCCAATTCTTGTCAGGACATGACGCATCTCATCAACTGGCAACATTCCGTTGTCTTCTTTGTCAAACACTGAGAATGAATTCTTAATCTCTCCTGGGTTGTCTTCCTTGTTCACTACTTCCCACATTATTAATAATTATTAGGGGTTATATAATATTTCAAATGAAATGTGATAAAAATTGAATTTTATTAGTAAATATACTGTATATACTTCTGCCATACAAGCAATGAAGTCGTTAAGATCAATAGTTCCAGTTCCATCAGGGTCATATTTCTTTAGTAATGCTTTAACTTAGTGTTATTTTTATTTCACTTTCTTAGGCATTTAAATTACTACTTTCCTTAAATGCTTAATAATAACTATTAATAACTTCACTGTTACTGACGAGAGCACCCATAGCTCTCATTGCCAGTCCGACATCCTCAGCTTTCATAGTGCCATCACCATCTCTATCGAAGAATATAAAAGCCTCCTTAAATTTCTCCAATTCAATATCCGTGAATTTATCATCAAATCCATACACTGGGTCTCTCCCTCTGTAGTTATCAGTATTAATTTATCTTATTAATAATGGCATTTGATATTTAATTCTTGAAAAAGTAATTAAATTTGAAATATAAAGCAATTTAAAAATGAAACTAAAATAATTAGTGCAGGTGGCACTTGCGATTCTAACAATAAACTTTAACTAATATTTATGTCAAAATGTTGATTATACTTAGAATGGTAAGAATTGGGTGGGAACATGTGCTACTGGTAGCAAGCAGTCACCCATAAATATTGACACTAGCAAGTTGACTCAGAATTCATACATTAAGTATCAAGTTGTTTTAAGAAAAATGCATAAATAATATTAAAACCTTAAAAATAAATTTTTTAATTTATTGAGAATAAGTTAACTATGACTACATAGATGATTAGACTTTAATCGTTTAAGATTCAAATAATAGGATTATAATGAGAATAGTAAAAATTTAATCTATCTTAACGAGTTTTAATATTATTTATAAAAAATAAAGTTATATTTAGTGAAATAGCTAGTTTAGATTAGAACGATAAAAACGATAACTACACTTTGGATATTTGGAATGAACGAGGAGAATATCAAAAATTCCACAAAAAATGAAAAAATTTATATAAACTTATTTGTAATTTTTAAATTCCACTTGGACTACATGTTATGGAAGTATAAATCAGAGCACACAATTGCAAATAGACAGTACGCAGCTGAATTGCAAATTTATCATAGATAATACGCCACAAATAAAAAGGTTGTGCTCTCCATTTTATTCGATTAAGAACTTACACTTGGGGTAGGAAAGTAAAAATCTTGCTTTGTAGAGAGTTTCAAATTTGCTGACTTTAAAAATAGGGTAAGTTTTGTGAAAATATTTGATGTTTGCTTTAAGAAATGGTTTCTTATAAGCTCTTAAGACTAATCTTCTTGTTTAAAAAGATTATAAGCACAATTTAATTGTGATTGAAAAGCTTAACCTTTTGGTTTTATAGGTTGGTGCATTGGAAGTTCCAGTGAGGGAATATTTGCAATATATACCTTAAGATTTCTACTATTACTATGGAAGCATGACTGAGCCAACATGTGACGAGACTGTCACCTGGCTTATATTCAAAACTCCACAGCTAATCACACAGATTAATGTTTGAATATTTTATATTTCATCTGTTTAATTTTTAAAAAGTTTAATCTTATCATAAAAATATATCATTGAACAGACCTAACTCACTTCGCTTAAAAGTTTAGTTTAGAATAGCACAACTGGAAATTTTAGAAATATAAATAATGTGGGAAATCGCACAGTCTTTCTGAGTGGAGCTCAGTTGGGCTATCAAGTCTTAACAACTAATGCAATATAAAATTACAAGCAAACGTTTGTATTTGGAATTATGCTACTAATATCATTAATTGTGCATCTATGAGAAAGTTTTGTAGTATGAATAGTTTAATTGACTTATTAGAAAGGTTTGAGTAATATTTAAACTTGATTTTATTAACAGAGAATAAACTTAAACCTGTAATTTCATGATCAAAGTCTTAAATTATTAAAGTTATAACTTACAAATTAGATTAAAATATGAATAGTAGATTGCGTTAAACTCTTGGCAATAATTAGCCTTCAAGCTATAATGGCTTCTAAAACCCCAATTAGTCTATGGTAAGTTTAATATACTTAAATCTATTCAATCGAAATCTATTAGAAGGTTCCAAATGTTAATTATGTTTTAATTTCTTTATTTTAGAATAAATCTGGACTACCCCCTGGCAGAAAACAAAAACCTAATGTCCACATGTATATATTTTATTGAAAAAATTTTAAATTTAATACCCTTTTTCCAAATGCAATACTCATATTTAATAAAAATCACATGCAGAATACTAATAAAAACAAGAACTGGAAGGCTTTAAATATGAGAGTGCCTGCAGGTGCTACCATTATGGATTTGCAAGATATGGACAGACATGGCCATCTCATAAAGCCAGAAGTAAGCAAAATATAATTATTTCACAGAAGATAAATCTGGCAGTTTAAGTTTATTGATAATTTACCCTTGAAATAGATCGGTTCTGATAACTATAGAGGAAAATATTTTTTGTTGTTGTTGATTATGCTAACCAAATCTAAAGAGTAGAGTGGAAAGAATGAATTAACTTATTATTGTCCAGCAAACAAATTTATCGAACTGATAAATTAAATAATGATATAATAAATTATATAAAAACAAATCGACCCTAAATATTTATGTTTATAATAAATAAGGACAGACTTTTCTACCAAATTTAATATCATATCGAATTATTTTCCAAACAATTTCATGTTTAACAATAATGAAACCTTTTGAATTTTAAAACACAATTCAGCTCAATTCTTCAAATTAATAAGTTTCACTTCTTTAATTTCCTTCATGTCATCTTTTTATTATCAATCTTCAAGAATACCCTAATCAATGGCTTTGAAAAACAGATTTTTATATCTTTTGATTCTATTAATCCAAAAAATTCCTAAATTAAAACAATGATTCAAGGATTTCAGAGTTTACTTATTTTATTTGATCATCATAAACATAATAAAATTTTAAATAGACTTGTCAGCTCACTGTGTGCTTCATATTCGAAGCTAACCATGATAGTCTTCTCAGTTTGTGTTTGAGATTGCTGCCAGTAGTAAGCTGGAATATAGATGCACTGCCCAGCTTCAACTTTAGCTGTGATCATCTTTACTGATTTAGCTAGTGGGAATTTAGTGTAAACATGAAATAAAAATAATCATGAAATCTGACAATTTATTATGAATCTTATGGAATTAAGTTAGGAAATGTGTTTTAAGTTTAGTTCCATCTTGCGAAGAAATCTAGGGGTGTCTCAACTGGGTTTAATTCTTCAAGTATTCCTGAATAAATATTCTGCTTATATAGTAAAGTAAAATTTTATGACTTTGATTTGTGAAAATTTTAAAATCAAATCATTAGAAAGTATAGAATTCTAAACTAGGTTAATAATTACTAAAAACTATATAAATATATAATATATAATTATAGACAGGAGAAACAAGTCTGAATTCTTCAATTCCAGAGACCACACAGTAATATCTTTCTCTCTCCTTGTACTCTGGGGCTCTCCTGAATTATGACCAGACTGTCAAGCCAGTCAATCTGTTTCTAAGAATTTTAGTGATGAAATCAGGACGGTCGTAGTCGTTCTTTAAGGCCATGCTTACAATCATCTCCTAGTGAACGTAATATTAGAAAATATAAAAGAATATTCTCTTGTCCCTGTTAAAATTTAGATGTTTAAAATGCTTAGAAATATACTAGTAACCATATATTTAGCAATACAATTTGTGATACTTCTCAGTGACATTGCTTCTCTTTTGTAGGAATGTGTCAAAGTTATTTCTTTTTGAGCTCTCCATTGTGTAGTCAAATCCAATGATATTTAGCATTATAAATTACTATCTCTTGAAGCTTAAATGCATGCAAAAATACTTTTATGTTAATATAATAGTAATTTTAAATCCAATACCTGGGTTAGACTTGCCCTTATCGAGCATGTGAATAAGTATGCTCTGCATTCCATATTGCTCATTCAAATAGTCTAAATTCCATCTCTCCTTAGCTTTCTATGTTTCACTTCCATCCTTTACCAATACTGGTTTAGTTCAGTTTTTTTATTAATTTGAAAATGTTTTATTAAAAAACTCGATAATTTTTATACTGGTTTGTTTTAGGTAAGGTAATTTTAATAGAAAGTGACTGAATCTAAATTCTTCAATTCTACCTTCTCTAAATATATAAACATTGATAATAATTCCTATAATTCTTGTCAATATAAGTTTATTTCAGTTGGTTAAGGTATGGTGGTCTAGAAATGATAGAAGAGTGGATGTTCCATTAAGTTTTCATTAATAACTAGATCGTGCTTAAATTTTATTCAGTTTTTCCCTAATATTTTATTTGCAATTTATCATACATTATTAAATTAAAGTGTTTGAGAAAATTCTTGAGGTCACTGCCTGTATACACCACATAAATCATACTCAAGAAAGCGAGTAAAATTACCAGTACAAATACCTTCACAAGGTTTCTAGGGAGTGCCATGAGCATCTTGTAGCCCCATGACTCCTTCTTTGCCTTCAATTTTAGTCTATGTTGAGATCTTATCATTCTTTAAAAATAAATTGGAATAATAATAATTAATACTAATAAAGTGTACTTATATGTTTTTATCATTTAGCTTATTGATGATTTTAATTTTTTGTATTATATCTTCCTACTCCTTTTTTCTTTATATTATATTGTAAGAATAGTTACACTTTTATTGTGAAAAATATTTTTTTTATTTATATTGTGAGTATAAATTTTGTTATCTTATAAATATAGATTTATTGCAATATTATTAGTTAATTAATTTAATAAATTTCTCAAAATTTGAATTGGAATTTAAACTTCCTTATTGTAAATTATATAATCATGATGAGAGATATATGAATGTGCGTGTCACATAGTTAATTAATTAATTAAAAATCTAATTTAAAATGGAAATGCACTCAAATGCCAGCTTATAAGCTAGTGGCAGTGGCGACCATCAAGGCATGTCAATTGGCCTGCATAACGCTCTTATTTAATGAATTATTTTGACTAGATTTCAAAAAATAATGTTGATATATTGGTATAAGTAATATTTAGCAGAGTCCTACTAAGATGTCTGACTCAGCCGGTTCTCACTCCCCAAAGAGCTAAGAAGGCGGTGGCTATGATGGGTTGAAACTCACTCTCGTACCATCTAGTAACAATCACCACGAGGAGTAGCACATGGACGATGACCTTGAAGCATTAGCCGATGATTTGGAATTGCTGGAGTATCAAAAATTGATTATATTTGTTAAATTTCATTGAAAAAATTACTTCACAAGTTATTCACTTATAATCATGAATAAAATTACTTTAATTTTTAAGCAGAGAGTATCAAAGGTCAAGATCAACTCCCAAAATTGAAATAGACGAATTTGGCGATGACGATGAGAAATCCCAGGCATTCAGAGAAAGGCAGGAAAAGCAAAAATAAGAGATGTTCACTCAAGTAAGTATTGTTTTCACATTGAAAAATTCAGTCTAAATACAAAGATTTTATTTAAAAATTTCCCACACACAGATTGGCTTACTAAAGTTACTCTATTTTAAAATATCTTATGGGAATAGTATAACGTTTTGAGACTTTTAACGCTTTAAGCAATTCGAAAACGCAAAATAATATCTCTTGTTTTGTTTATAATAGCTATCATATGTATATTCTAAACTCTAAATGCCAATAACTTAGAATGATTATGTTATTATTTATGATATGAAAAAATTAGAATATTATTATACGTATGTAATGCTGTACAGAAATTAGTTACTGAGGCATAATCATTAAAATAAGCATAATCAGATGAGTACCATCATTTTCAACCTAAAGCAAAAAACCCCCAAATTAATTACAAAAAATATATATTTGATTATTTAAACTTAGGGGCCTATTAATTATTTCAAAGTCTAATCACATGTTTATTAGTTTTATGAAACCCATGTGCAAAACAGAATAAAAAACCCTAAATACTACACTCTCGAAGAAGTTGCACAGCATAACTCAGAACTAGATGCTTGGTCAGTTATTGATGGAAAAATCTTCAATCTTACACCATTTAAAATTGTATAATTATTTATCAGTTCTTCTTTGGAAATATTATCATTGCATTTTTATTTTTTATATGTTAACTAACTAAGTCAAAAAAAAATAGGAAGAGTTATACAATTTAAATGATAATAATCTAAGAGGTTTGATTTATTCCAATGCATCCAGGCGGTGAGAAAATAGTGAAGTCATTTGGACTAGATGTTTCAGAATTATGGCGTAAGTGTATCTTTTTTTTTCTACTTTTCATTAAACATTCAGATACTGAAAACCTGATAATTTTAAATTTAAAGCATCGTAGAATCTAAAATTTAATTTACACATATAGACACCGTTCACAAAGATATTAACTTGGACGATACAGTAGTTGCTTTGCTATTCGAGGGCTATCTAAAGCAAGCAGAGTGATAGAAATTAGATTTGCCTTATAGCATGAACAAATATATAGGGGAACTCTAAAGATGAGATAATCTAACGATTTAATCTAATAATTGTTGAGCATAGCAATTACTCTATATAAAATATATTGGCTAAGCAATTTTATTTAATTTTTCATAATTCTTAAATTAATTGATTGTCTAGAAAACTTAAAGAATCAAATCCACTGTAAAACATAATAATTTTAAATAGATATTGAAACTAAACATTAAAATTCAATATTTAGACATATGTTATAGACTTACAATTTTTATATTAAAGACGATTAATTTAAATTTGAATTGTGTAATATATTCAGATGAGAAAAGGAATTATTAGTTAATTAAGATTATCGCATTTAATAAATTGTATAATTTAATTTTTTATTTTTATCTTAACCCATTAATCTAATTTTGACGTTGCAAAACAATAATGACACTACTTTTTATTCAATAAAATTATATTAAATTTTTGCTAACCTTAGATAAAAATAGCTCTAAATTTCAAAAACTTGACATGATTTTAGAACCACAGAAAATTAAACTTTTCCTGTTGTGTTTAGGATAAATAAATAGCAAAAATTTTAAAGAACAGCAATAATCTGATATTAAGCAAGCATATATTTTCCTACATCTATATGTTTTATCATCATTTTATTATTTAAAAATTTTCCACTTCAATTTCGATTTTCACTCAACTAAAATGCATAATTTTAAGCGGTACTCCTAAAATATATAAATCTGTCAATATTCTTTAAAAAAAAGGCTTCCCCGTAAAAATTGAAAATACTTCTGTTTTTCTCAATTAGCCCATAAGGATTCTGCAAATTTAATTTAATCGTATTTCATAGTTATAAAAATGAATTATAAAATAGTACAAATTTAAAAATAAGTTGAGAGCAGCTACAAATAGTTGAAGCACAAAAAATGAATATCATATATTTGAACTCAAATTAATAAAATACAATCGCATAACTGATTTTTACTTTGAAAAGTTATTAATTTTTATTTTATTGTGATTATCGGGTTTAGCCTTTTTATCTAAATAGGCGATAACATTTAAAATATGTTTTAACAGACGATATTACTAAATCTAAAATAAAATTCTAATCAATTGAATTAATAATAGTTTTAAATTATGTATAGTTTTAAATTTTTTTAAAATAATTGAATTGTACTTAAATTAAAACAGTATGATTTAATTGTAAATATAATCAGTTTTGCTTATTTTTGTAAAAAAAAGTAAAGCTATATTTAAAAATCTCTGTTTTGTTTAGTTTTAATTAAGATAAAATTAAATCATCAATTCATGAAATTACAAAGTTAATTAGGTAAATTTAATTCTTAAAACTTTATAGTTATAAGTTGATTTTACTCATAAACTTCTTAATTACATTAATTTTCCCTGTTTATATATTATTTTGTTATTTAAATTAGAATAAATTTAGAAAAAAAAGTAAAATATATATTCTATAATTTAATATAAAGTAAAAAGGAAAATTTATATTCATGGTTTATAATTTAATAATAATCTATTAAAAGAATATTTATAAAGTTGAACGAAATAATTTACTTTTAAAAAAAGATATGCATTTTTTAACAATATTTTTAATTAAATTTTATTTTAAAGCCATAATATTAGTTAAAGAGATATATAAATAGAATTGAACTTAATTTTAAGAAGATTGTTAAATTCTAAAGCTTTATCATAATTAAGAAAGAATGAAGAGTTAATACAAAATGTTAAGTGGGGGGGGGTTATTTCTATTATATTTTTTAAAACAGAAGATTTTACATAAATCTTGAATTTAATAAAATAAATTACTAAAAAATTCATTTTCTAACATATCTATCTTTTTAATTTAGATATATTTTATAACGATATAAATGAGTTCAGTCAAAAATAATTATTAAAATTATTTACATAATATTAATATTATTCACAAAAATATTTCCAAAATTTCTACTCTATTCAAAATGTTTCCATTTTAATCATTTTTCTATGAGTATTAAATTTAAATGCTCTTCATGATCATGGGGTGCCTGGAGTAGTTGAAGAGTCGCTGGTCTGAATGGTTGAAGCGCCACTAAAATATTAATATTGTAGGAATACATTCGAAATGGGAAAATTAAATTTAAATTTATTTATTATAAATCAAATTAGTGGTAGTTAAAGCTGGGCAAATTATACGATCTTGGGTAAATTTGATAGGGAATTTGAAATTTGCTGGACTATATTATTGGCGGAGCTATTTTATCGCATCCCTGGAGCGAGATAACTTGAGTTTAATTAATCACTTTTCAATTCATTAAATTATGCACTTACATTAAACTCAAGTTATCTCGCTCCAGGGATCCGATAAAATAGCTCCGCCAATAATAAAGTCCAGCAAATTTTAAATTCTCTATCGAATTAACCCAAGATCGTTCAATTTGGCCAGCTTTAACTACCACTAATTTGATTTATTATAAATAAATTTAAATTTAATTTTCCCATTTCGAATGTATTCCTACAATACATCAAAGCAATAACTATTTAAAATTATATAATCTAATACTTTTTAATATAAATCCACCGTTACCAGATCCAAGAAAAAAAATGAAAAATAAATTTAATATAAGAATTGAAGTTAAATTGTAAATTTTACAAAATTTATTTAATTATAAAAGATCCGAAGGTTGAGACCTCATATATTATAAATTTAAAATTAACATATTTTATTATAAATATGAATCAATCTAATTTTATTTAATAAATCTCAGCTTGATTCAACTGAGAAACAGTATAATCCTTAATAAAATTTATAAGTTTAGTATAAAATGTTTGATTTACGTTAAATTAATTCATTAAATTTTATCATTTTTATATTTAATGATTGAATTAATTATCAAAGCCTTGCACTCTTTTATTATTTAATCTAATATGATTTCTCTGTAACTATTTCTTTTAAATTGATAAATCTATGATAATTGTTAGTAAAATTAGTTATCCTTAAAATATTGACATTAAATAAACGAATTCTTTATTAGTATTAACTATTTTAGGATATTTTGAAAGTGCTTATTATATAATGGAAATTCAATTTTACATTGTATAAGGGCTGATTATATTTCCACTTTTTTTTTTGTTTTAAATTATTGAAGTAATCTAACATATATCTCTATTAATTGATTGAAATAAAAAAATTGGAAATTAGAAAAATATAATAATTTTAATTGAAAAATTTTTTAAATTAATTTCAAAAAGAGTGTGACAAATTGTCATTAATGGTATTTTGGTTTTTAGTCTTGGTTTGGAGAATGAATTTAATTGTTTAAAAAAAACTTTTGGTAATTTTTTAGAATGGCAGCGAGGAATTGACCATAGAGTTTACCGACAGTAGTAATATTTTATTAAAAATAAAAAGCATTTTTAATTATAATTAAAACTAAATTTAAAATTATAAGAGTAGTGCAGTCAGTGCTTATTATAAATATTATGAGGGGAAATGGGCAATATTTTAATCTTAACTTATAATTCAATAAAAGTTTTATACAAAAATCTAAAATGCTTTGAAGGTTCTTGAGGCCTTGAACTGATTCATAGACAGCCTCTTGCTTGAAGTAGCTGAAGCCAGCGGTGAACATCATTCACTTTATTTCTATATTTATTTTTTAAAATAAGTGAATTCCCTATTCAATATCTCCTTTATAATTGATGTAAAAATAAAGAAAGTATTTTATTTTTTAAAGGATTTGGAAGAAGCCTGAGAGGGTGGTAAGTCTGATGTCTAATTGCTTGATTTTGTTCAAGTCTTGGCATGACTCTAACATACCTGATGATTGGACCATCACATTTAAATTAATATATATATATATAATTATGGAATTAAAAACAGTTATTATTTTTACATTTTGGATGTTTGAGAAAAGTTGGTTCAACAATTAATAAACAGTAAAAGTTTATAATTTTATTTCATATGAAATTTAGAGAGTTGGATGAGAGGTTTTCTAATTAGATTTGATAGAAATAATTTATATGGAATGTGTTGTCGTAATTGCTGAGAGAGGTACCCTTGTAAAATATGTTTATACTTAATGATATTTTTATTCTATAAACAGAAAATAATAGCAGTTTTATTTAAATTCTTGAGTGATTGGTAAATAGTTGAATAGTAGTTAGCAACTTTGGTGGCTTGTTGATAGCATTTACTATAAATTTATATATCAAAATTTGTAAAATATTCCTGTATTAATTTCATAGTAAAACTTCTACATAAAATATAGGACTTATTTCAATTTATTATTTAATTTCAAGCTATTAATTGTGAGGTAGTAGTTGCAGAATCAGATGATTAGCCCTGAGCGTAACCTTGGTAGAGCAGGGTGATGTCATCGGTTGAGCAGATTAAACTAGAGTTAGCAACCTATAAAAGTCTTAGATATCTCGAAAATCATAAAATACGCGGAATTATATAGATTTGATAATGATCTATGGGGAATGACTTACTGAGACGACTGAGAGAACTGCGACTGATGCGATAAGAATACTTTTGAATTTTATATAAAAATATATTAGAAATTTATTTTTTTTTTTTATATAAAAAGGCGGGAAATCTATAGGAAAATATTTGATTAACTATATACTTTGGGAAAGCTTCATTTTATTAGAAGGATCTATTATTAATTATAATTATTAATCTAAAGTTCTCATATCTAAACCTCTTAAGATTATATAGTTATTATTTTGTAATTATATAAACTTTAATTTAATCACTAAGTTTAGCATTTGAATATCACAACAATTCGTATATTTCAATAAAAACTTTTCCTTTTTAGAACAAAAAAATATAAAATAACTAGTTAAATTAACAATTGTCTTTAATAAAGTAAAAATATATCATTGTAATGATAGGAAACATCTGTTTATATATTTTTATTCAAAATCTCATTGAGCACTTTGTGTTATTTTAAGTTATAAACTTGTCAATGTCCAATATTAAGTTAACATCTACTTATGATTTTTCTAATTTTCTCTTTTACTATATCAAAATAATATTATAAAACTCCGTTAGTCAATTAAGAATGAAGATTGGGGATTAAGAATAATGAAATTAAGAATTAATTTTAATTGGCTGAAATTAAATATAATTAGGCTAAAACCAAATTTACGCACCCTGATTGGTTTATTTTATAGAGACAATTGATCGAGCCAATGGCTTTAATAATTAGCCAAAACTTTAATAATTTACGCCAATTAAAATTAATTCTTAATTTCATTATTCTTAATCCCCAATCTTCATTCTTAATTGACTAACGGGGTTTTATTTACATTTGAACATAAAAATAAAACATATTATTATTAATTTATTTAGATTTCTTTTGCTTTAACAAAGACATTTATTTTATATACAATTTAACTCACAATAATTGAATTATTTCTCCATTTATTTCAGTTTATAAAGTTAAACTTTCAACTAAAGTTACTTATCTGAAGGTATTACACTCTATAAAACATTAAATATATTTTTTAACCCTATTTTAAAAAAGAATATAAAATTTCTTTCTTCTATTATTATTATTATTATTATTATATATTATAAGATAAAACTTCAACTTCCTTGTCGCTTTTTAATTGACTTCTGACATAATTAGGATTAAGAAAACTCTAAATTTGTTGTATACATTTACTCCTCAGTTTTTATTATACATCAGGGGCTGGGAGAATTTTACTCTCCAATACTTTGAAATGCTTTTAATAAGATTACCGAAGAGGGTGAGATGAGTTTTATAATAAAATTGAATGAATTTAATTCTTATATAAAATTTTACATGGATTTATTTATAATAATATTTTACTAGTTAGAAGCTATTGACATATGTTACTACTATCCCTAAAAATCACTGATTTATGATTAATTGACAAGTTAAGAATTTATTTTCAAATCTTACATCGTTTTTTCATCTAGAGATACTCTGAAATATTTCAAATTTACACTTTTATCCTTATCTTCATGATTTACACTTTGATACTATTTCAAAAATTACTTTTGTAACAACAGCTTTGAGATTTTTTGATTTTATTTTTTGAAAGATTGTGAGTCAAAATTATTGTATAAATTTCTGGTAGGGGATAGAGAATTATACATAGAGGAGTTTTCGAGGTCTTAATTTGACTTGAACTAGCTGTTCATCATCATTAAAGAGTCATTGTAATTAGAGTTGTGTTAAGGGATCTTGACTTCAGTTTAGAAAAATGAATTGTTTGTTTTGTTGAAAGATTTACCAAAATCTTAGGTATTATTTCTAATTGATTGATAATTCTGATTTTGGCGATCATTATTTCTTGACCAAAAGCTAATTTTTCCTTTATTTTTAGTCTCAAAATCATTGTAGAAAGTTGAATTGAATTGCTATTAATTTTTCCTTTTAAGTAATGTTTAATTGCGCTCATCAACATTCAATCCCCTTTTCTTCTATCCATTAAAACTTTAATTTTAAAAGGTTTTTACTTTCAAGGATTAATACAATCTCTAGGGATCAACAGTTCGATATATTTATTGCTAACTTTTTATTGATTGATTTCTATCTTAGGACAAACCAGTAATTGATTGCATATCATAAACTCTTTACTTAATAGGTTTTGTCTCATAATTTATACTCTGATATTGACTTAACTATTCTATAAGTAGTTCTTTTTACTACTGCTTAATCTTGCTGTAATTTTTATGGCTTACAACTGTTTGAAAATTTTGTTATTAAACCTTATCTAGATCCTCTTCAAAATCTTAAACTTCCTCTAATGACGAAAATTTCACTTTTTAAGCTTGCATTTAAGTTTATGGCCTGGAATTTTAATCTAAATTATTAATAGCTTGCCTGCTTTTTGGTCTAACAATGCTACTGTTTATATCCCTCTAAGTTGAATAATCTGATTAAATGCTCATTGTTTAATTTATAGAAGAGTTTCTCTTGTGATGGAATAAAACTTAATTTTATTGTTAGTTTGGCATACTACCTCCAATAGAGGATCTGTTACGCCTTTTCTAATGAGCTGAAGTTAGAATTGGAGGTGCTTCTATTCTGAAGAATTTCTTATTATAGTGAGAATATTATCAAAAAAGTTAATTAATATAATAACAATTTTTAAATATATTTAAATATCTTACTGTTTTATAATAAATTAAAAACAAATATATAAGTAAATTTTTATTTATCAATTTTTAATACGCATCTAATCACACTAAGATTTTATTTTAAAAAGAGTAGTGTAATGAAGCATTTATATAATATTTTATCAAAAATATAATTATAATTTCCCAAACTTTCAAACCTATTAATATTCTAATAATAACAGACTATGTTTGATTGAATTATTACTAATTAAATAAATATTCTTAGCTAAAATTAATTCATTCATTATAATTAATCATATTTTTAATATAAAATACATTTAATTAATGGTAAATTAATCTTAAAATATTTTACTATTTTAAGCTCATTCCAATATCTTAATTAATCTTTACTAATTTTTCTTAATCATTGTAGAAATATTGATTTTCTAAATTTAATGCACTCATACCATTTTTTATCGGTATAGAATCAAAATTTTGTCTGGAATTGCTTTGATTTTTATATTTATTTGAGTTTGTATTATTCTTCTCATAATTATAGCTTCAAAATTAATGTTTTATTAAGGATTGATCATTTTAAATAAAACTAAATAAGAAAAATATATATATATATATATATATATATATATATAAATAAATAATATTAGATATATTAATATTTATATATAGCTCTGGAGATATTTCTTTTTATTGAAGTACTTTTATTGTTGTAACCTATTTAATAGTTTTTCTGTAAACATCAATTTACCAGCATCTTAAATAATAAAATAACAATTATTTATCATTTAATTTGTTAAACTATTATTTATATAGTAAAAATATTATATCTAACAAAAATTTTATTTATTATAATTAGAACTAAGTCTATTAATAATTTTTATTTAAATCTTTGATTTGGTATACGCTCGAAATATGCTAAGTAGAGTTTATATGTTAACCATTATGATAACTTTAATTCAATTTTTATTAATTATTGAGAGATTATCTCAAAGGCTATAAAGTCAACAATTGTGTCTAAACTTATTCACTATTTTTGATATTCCTAATATCTTTATTTAATTGTGTGTTATCCATTTTTAATTCAATATTTTAAATTTATTATTGTTTCGTTTTATGATTCTTATGAGTATTTGACTAAAGAGATTATTAATTGATAGAAGCGAGTGGTTACTACTATTCTTGTGAGTGAATTTTACTGTCAGACATCTAAAAAGTTTAATTTCCTATTAATATATTATAAATAAATAAAACTACAATTTAGTTGAGCTTATCAATTCTAGAATGATAAAAAATATTTTATAATTTGTAATTTTAAATTATTGAATATAATCATAAACTTTTATACTCAGCCAGACAATTTTCTAAAGTTAAAAAAGCTTCATTAAATTTATCCTCGCACACTCCAAATTTCTCATAATTATTATTAATTATATTATTTGAAAATTTGACTTAATTTATAATATTTAAACACAAATCATGATAAAAATATCTTACTCTATATGTATTTAAAAATATATCATAGTGATGAAGGAAAGCTTTCTCACGCATCATCATAGTGGCTCGACGTAGGACTCTTTCCATTATAACGCAGTGACTCTAATTGTTACTCAGCACACCGATACTCTTCTCATGACCATGCAATCTATGTGAATCTCTGAAACTTACGAAATAGTGTAAGTATATTACACATATATCATACTATATATCCTGAGATATTGTGGAAATGGGTATTTATAAATAGTTTCTACTCGAATTGCCAAATTTACTAGTGTAAAGGGAACCTAACCCAAAACAATCTTATTCGAAGCTAGCTGGGAGGTCAAATACTTTATCTCCTCGTATTACTATAAAATGAGCAAGTGATTTAATAAATTTCTGCGAGTATGTGTTTGGGTTTTCTAATTATTATAATATTTAACTTAGATAAAATTGAATAACTTTATATCATTAATAATTAAAGTTTTCTGCTTTTATAGACCAATTGATTTTATTTTCATTTCCATTAGTAATTACCATTTATCTTATACGTTAGATCATCCCCTCCCATAAGTCAGAGTTAAATTCTATGGTTTTATTATCACATTAAGGAATGCTTTTTAAGCTTAAAATTTTATACTAAGGTTACACGCATAGTTAAACTTGAGTTTATAAATTTATACAATTATATTTATTATAAATTTTATTTCATTTTGCTTATTAGAATTCAATTTAATGAGATAGAATTCATATAAATAAAATTTAAAGTTAATTTACAAATTTATTTTTAATTGTTTCCCTCAAAGTTTATTTCGTAATCTCGCTCATTATATTGGCTTGACCGCCTGACCATAGTTAGGCTTTATCTTAAGTAGTATTTGAAAAAGGGAACATCACACTTAAAAGCTGCTGAGCAATTACTGTATTCATAGTTTTATAAGAAGGGCGTTTATTTTTTAAGATTTCTCTACAAATAAACATTATTTCATCGTTGTATATTGGAATCACTCCATCTGAAGTATATATATAAACCCCAATACATATATGCGTGATAAATTTATAAGCTGGTATAGTGATGATTTAATATCGATAAATAGCGAAATTCCAAACTTCACAATTTAACTTATTATGAGAGGGCCAATTCAAGAGTCTTAGAAAGAGAGTCTTTAAGAATGCTGCTAATTGCAGTTTGAGTGTTCTAGTGATCATATATTGTTGAAAGTGTTCCTTATACTATACTAAGTCCATATGTCCATAAAATCCAGTAGCTTTCCCAACTACTTTTTCCAAAAATTCAACTTTAGTATAAACCCCCCCTCTTATAGGGTCTAAAATCCAGTCTGAAGTCTAGAATCCAAAGCCAGTCTGGACCCCCTTCAACCATGACCTCGATTTTCGAAAACGAGTGCCTTTGCTTTCCATTCTACTTTCACTGCACATTTCTACTGGTTATATGTACGTTATGAACAGTGTAGGGTTGAATTCGCCATTAGGCCCTCGGATTTTTCGATTTTTCCAAAAAGCCAATTTTCAATGAGGCCAGACTCGAAAAGCATTCAAAAGACCCATGGCGGATCAGCCATTTCTTGCAAGCCTACTTTTTTCACCTTTATATGTTCGTATTAACATAAGCAATGCATTTGAACTGGTTTGCGGGCTGTAGCTCTTTAAATCCACTGGATAAGTGAAGGAGAGAGGTTTTTCTTATAGTAAATTTGAAGAATCTAGTGGTATTTTTTAATAATCCACCTATTAAATTTAAAAATCCAGTATATAATACTATAATCAAAACTTAAAAATACCATGAATCCAGCTCAAGAGCGGGATCAGCTTGCTGAGTCTTTTCCCCTATAGATTGAAGAACGAAGCCCTGGTAAGCTTTTTTCCTTTACTAAGCACCTATATTAGAGTTAAGGAATGATAATTCAAATGAATGGTTAGCTCAACTTCTTGAGCAGGGTGATCAGATTTTTGAAAATCATGAAGCCAAGGCTAATATTGGTGAGGGCGGCAAAGTGAAGGGCATTAAAGCTGAGTACAAGGGAGCCCAAGATAGCGTCAAAATCAATAGAGCAAAGGAATTCCTACATTTAAACAACTATGATTTGAGTCTCCTGTTGTAGCAGGAGGATTTCAAAGGCTATTAAAAGACATGGGATTTCAAGAACGTTGTGAGAAAGTTTATAAACAATAACAAAAGCAAGAAAGCCAAGAACAGCAGTGATACCAAGTCACTGGTCTCTGAAAATCTTAACCACTCCCTCTCAAACGAGGAAATGAAGGTGAGTGAGTTCCAGACTACTGTGAGCTTAGCAAGTGAATCAATGCAAGCTCCAAGACCCTTACCTTAGCTGGTTATTAACTATGGCTCAATCATTGGCCATGAGATGTTGGTCAAGCACTTTGAAAGTTTCAAATAATCTAATTATTAATAAAAGGAACAGATCCTTCAAGATATAATAGCCCGCAACACCCAATCACTTTTTTCGTTCCTTTAGCACTTTGAGATGGCAAATGAACCCTAAGTGAACCAAGGGCTCTTCTATTTAATTACAGAGTTGATCTCAAGTAACTAAAAGCTAGTCTAAGACTCCAAGGCTCGTATCTTCTTGGCTGCCCTCAGTTACTATACAGGGGAAAAATATCAGCCAGAAGAGAACTTAATATAAGAAGCAATTCTCTTACTTATAAGGTCACCCAATGCTAGACAAGCTATAGGCTTAGCCAACTTGGTCTTTATTACTGAGGCAACATGTCTAAGTAAGCAGCTTGCTATAGTCTAGAAGCTAAACGACTCTAATCCAGGCATCATTCAGCTTTTGGCTTAAACATGGCACTACTTTTCAATTGACCCTTAGGTCATCAAACTAATACCAAATTCCTTCTTTATAATGAACGTGCCTTTTATTATCTTGCTTAAGCAAGACTGTGGATTGAACCTTATAAGAGACATTCCTGTAGAGTATACAGAGTACTTTGTAAGAATATGTGCCTTATGCTCTGCCCCTAACTTAGAGTCTTTAAAAGACTACATATCTTCAACAAGGGCAACCTTCTTATAAAAGCAAGAAGTCATCGACAAAGTCTCAATGGTGCATTTTATGAAGGGCCTTGCTTAAAGACTGCAAAGCAGAGATCAATAATGGGTAGGGAAGATTGAACAAATCAGGAAAGTATAGTAGTTGATTGTGAATGCGCAAGTCGAGAAAAATGTATAGTTAAGCATTCACACTATTGACAACTGTCTAAACTGTGACTTCTCTGACCTTGATAGAATAATGCAATTGCCAAGGACTATGGAAGCCTTCTCTGAAAAGGCTGTTAATGACCTTCTTTAGCTATTCAAGAATGAGAACTTATAAAACCAAGTAGCATCCAGATTCAATAGCAGGTCTCCAAAGGAACTCTTAAGAGTAAGTGCCGAATTAGAAACTTTGGAGTAAAATTTAGGCTTCAAATTCTACTGCTCTCAGGTCTTATGTTTAAACTATATCTGTGGTAACCTTAACAGCAATCACTTCATTCATTTTGGTATTGGCAATGGGAAGACCCTAATATGCATTGCTTTAGTAATCCTTATTGCTCTTAAAACTTAAAGATCAGTCTTTATACTCAGCAAGAATGAGCACTTAGTGCAAAGAGACTTCAAACGATACTAGAGAGTCATTAAAGCAATGTAGCTTAATTGCAATCTAAACTTCTTTGCCAAAGATACTGGCATCTATTTCTACACTTAGCCCTAATTAAAGAAGATGCAAAAGAACAGCAAGGCTGTGAGTGTATGGTAGCAAAGCTACGTATTAGTGGACGAGTACGACTGGATTATGTTTGATGGCTCTGTTGATACTATAATCAACTCTCTTGAGTACTTTCAGCAAGCTCATAAAGTGATAGGATTTTCTGGAAGCAATCTCTCTTTTACTGAAGAGAACTGTTTAAAGCTAGCTTTTCAAGCTACACCTGTAGTATTTCCCACTCTTGATAAACTCTAGGGAAATAAAAAGACTCAATACCCGGATGTTTTAGTGAGCACTAATTAGAGTGATTACTTGGCTTAGATCAAAGAAAATATAATTGAGCAGCTAAGCCACTCCCCAGTTCAAATAGTGGCTTCAACTAACTATAATGCAATAGAGATAGGCCTTTTGAGATCGGGCTACGAATTCACAAGTTTAAGCAGAGGGCAAGCCGCCAATATTGAACCTATGATTGAAGGCAGATACTTAATGAAGAATGCGAAAAAGGAATATGGAATATACTTGCTGAATGAAGCTCATGGAAGAGGGACTGACATTCAGACGAATGATGAAATCAACTAGAACGGAGGTTCTTACCTCATTATAGCAGATGTCTTCTCTAAAAGGTCTGAAGGGCAGATTATAGGAAGAATTGGAAGACTTAATACTAAGGGCAGATGGCAAAGAGTTTTGTATAGACTCAACTCCAAAGATAGTGCTGAGTAGCTTCTTTACGTAGAGTAGAATGAGATTGACCTTATATTAGACAAAAGGTTCAATGAAGTATAATTTAATTTGTAAGACAAACAAGAAGCTACTGATATGAATATTATTGATCAAGCAAAGGAGGCTGAAGTTCCTTCTGAATAGATTATAGCCATCGATCATTAAGTTGCAGTTGTAAAGGCTATAGTGGAGAAGATAGTAGAAAAAGTAGAAAGTTCTTTCATAGGAGCCAAAAAGGATATCGAGGAAGCAAAGAAGGCCTCTGAAGAGGAAATGAAAACTGAAGCTGTGGCTGAAGAGCCAGACACTCAAAGTAAATTAGGGTTCTATTAACCTTCTATCATAGAATTCATTGTAGAGAAGATGAGCCAGAACCCTGCGCTCTAAGACAAGCCTATTAGTGAAGTTGAGAAGATCTTCAAAAACGGCGTGAGGCGCCAATATGAGGAGATCACTTAAGTGCCAGGCAGAGAAAGATCGAAGAGCAAGGAAGGAAAGAAAAAGACTAACAAGAGAAGTAGGAAGGCTTATGAGAAGGCAGAGCAGATTAAGGACTTAGTTGAAAAGTGAGTTATTCTTGTAAGGAGGAGTTGCAGAGACAAGTCTTTTAGTGAAACTTACAAGGAGCATGAAGAGGTCGAAGAAAGTATGGAAGCCTGGTTGAAGAAGGCTTCAAATTAAAAGAGAAACTTGAAAAGTGATATAGATCATAGGAACCCCTAAAGAGAGGGGTTAAAAAGAAGATGATTTTAAAGCTTAATTTCTAAAAGAATTCACCATATTCTAACTCTTTCTATTAGTAGTGTTCAGAGAATGGATGAGAATAGAGACCAGCAGAAGTCAAAGGCTGAAGTTCTGCACCTGCCCTTCCAGATTCTGAGAGCCGAAGTCTTGCATAACTTGCTCCTTCATTTTGCGTAAGTCAAGTACTTCACTTTCCAAGTTATCATGCTCTTGCTTCAGCCTCTTAGTTTCTTATAGAAAGAGCTGCCTGTCTGACTTCAAGGCTGTCTCATAATCTTTCACCTCTTCAATTTCATCTCTTGTTCTCTTTCTTTTCGATGAGTCCTTCATGAGATTCACAGCTTTGCCTCTCTCGACTACAAAGGAAATGTAAAGAGAGTAAACTTACTGCTGAAGCTGAGGCATCTAGAGAGTGCGTCAACAAATTCAGGTCTCATTTCAATGACTAGGTCTCTGCTTTGCTCAAGCCTTTCTTTCCGTTAAAGCATTGCATCGTGAATCATGTTGGTGACTCCGTCGGTGTCTAAGGTATAGAGCAAATCACAGATCCATTGCCTGTCTAAGTGGACCCAGTCTCGCTCATCAGGGAGAAAGTTGAGTAGTCTGGAAATGTCTCTCGCATAATCGAGGAAGTCCTGGACTGTAAGTCCCTCTATGTGAGGCACTGCGGACACTTTGATGTCTTCTCTTCTGATGTACTATGAAGACGGTTACAATTAAGGAGAGATGCTTACCTCCTTCTTTGCTCTTATGATGGACTTGAAGAAGTAAATGTTGGTTGAATCAGGCTTGGGTAAGAAGGCCCGACAATCCTGGGTGAGAAAGTTGTAGAGCTCTTTCTTGCTTTTGCACTTCTAAGCTAGTTCTTAAACATTGATGCCAGTAAGTTACGCTTGGTTCATTAAATTCTAATAGGAGGGTGCCATCAGCCGTTTTAAATAGCCAAATATTGGCTCATGAAGACAGCACTGTTACTATAATGAGATAGTCATTTTCACTATTATGAAATGCCTTCAGCATGATCCGATTTCCGCATGCGGATTTCCTACCAGCACCAAAGTAATTCATTATTAGGAAATTAAGCACTGAACTTATGGAATCAAGTTCTAAAAAGAGATAGTCTAAGCTGGTTGAATTTTTCCAATAAGAGGAAGAAGATAAAAGCTCTAGTAGTTCAGATAGTGAGCGAAGTTCAAGTAGTGAAACAGATGATGAAAGCAATACTGCAGATTACATTACAACCAATATGTTTTACTAAAGGAACATTACAGTTGCTGATGTTGAGATAGAGACTGTAAGTAAAAGAGAGATGCTTAACTACTACTATGATCTGGAAGATTCATTAGAATCTTTGAATTTCAAAGGCTTTATTATTGATCCTAAGGAAACCTATAGAGTAAGAAAACTAGGAGGATTTAAGGAATCGTTACTAGATGGCCACTAAATATAGACTCTAGGCCAGATAACACTTGAGATCTACACTGACTATACCTAATCAGAATTAGAACCTTAAGGTATGCTCGAAAGAGCCCCTTTAATAGATATGAAGTAATTAGAATAGAAAGTACTAGAGAACCATAAAATGAAAGACTCACTTCCAGTCTTTGGATAGCATACTAAGCTTTAAGCTATAGTGCCTCGAAGATAACTCAAGATCATGAGGAAAGAAAAGGAGTAGCAGTAAAAAGAGCTAAAGCTGGCTCAGGAATCTCAAAGACTAAGGATGTCTGAAAAGCTAAATTGCTAGCAGATTATGAAGAGGCTTGGCATTTCATACTATAAGTTAAGAAGTTACCTTAACAATCCCTTAAAAAAAGCAAACTTTTGGAATCTTAAGTAAGTTAATAGAGGCAAGTATAAGAAGCTGCACAGCAGGGTTCGCACTCATATAGTGAACATGCTTACTTATGACTAAGTGTCTATCTAAGTATCAGATATACAGAAAAGCTTAGTGTCAAAGATCCAGCTTCACTGTTCAAAGTAGATGATTCGAAGGTTCCTTAAGAATGAACTAATGATGACATATAAGCAAGTCAAGTAGATTACGAACCTTCATAACAATAACAGTAGTAAGCTTTAACGCTAGTATGCAGCATAGTAATTCATACTCTTTCTTAGTGAAGGCAAGAGAATTATTAACATTGATGAATCAGTATTGCACTAGACTGATGAAAGAAGAAGAGGCTGGACAGCTCCTTATGTTAAGAATAGGGTTACAAAATCTTAGAGGCTTAGTCAAATGAACTTGATTATTGGAGTGTCAAGTACTGGAGAATAGTTCTATACTGTGAACAGGGGAAGAACTAATCAACACTCATTTATGTACTTCTTGTGCAAGCTTGCACTTACTTTAGATGATATAGATTTGGAGTGGAGAAAGAATACTGTTATCATGATTGATAACGCTCCCTATCACAGATCTTAAGAAGTAATGGCAAAGTATGACAATCTCAAATTACCGCTCATGTTTCTTGGGCCTTATCATTACAGGCTAGCTCCAGCAGAGCTTATGTACTCTTGGATTAAGAACAGAGACCTAAATCCTTTGAATACGAGAGCTTAATCAAAGTAAGTTACTATAAGTTAACCCTTATAGAGGTTATTGGGCTGCCTTTATGAAAGATCTTGGCATGAATATAAGTAGGATTAATCAGAATCTTGTAAGAAGATGTTACTATCATGTCTTAACAGCTGCTTTGGAATCTATCTCACTTAAAGACTTGTGACTGTATAAGGAGATATAAACTTAAGTCATAAGTAAGGTTTATTAGTGGTAAAAATCATAATCATATAAGATAATACTTAAAGCTTTTTTATAACAAAAATTTTCATATAAACCTTATATCAAACTTTTCTTTATAAGTCTTAATTCATTAAATAAAGAGTTCTTATAGTTTTATTTCCCATAAAAGCTTATGATTTAATAAGCTAACTTTACTATTCATTTGTATTTGAACAAGAAAAAATCCAAATAAAATATAAAATTAATTAAAGAACATTTCTTATAAGTCTTATTTAATTTTCTCAAATAAATTATAAATAAATTTATTTCAAGTATTCTATTTCATTGTTAAACTTAAATATGCTTTTTAATTTATAAATAAGTTAATTTAAAATAGATTTAAATTTATATTTCAATTAAGACTTTTAATTTTCATAAGTAACTATATTAAGCGTATTTACTAAAAATAATGAAAGAAAAGAATTAGAAATTGATAAATATACTAGAAATTTATTTTATTTTATCTTATAAATTTATTGATACTTAAGAAAACTTAGACTAAGTATTGCTGAATGATAAATATAAAAGTATTTATTAAACAACTAGGCATGATTCCAATTTTTTGAACATTAGAAATTTATATAAATTAACAAGTAAATAATGAGATTATAATAATAAATTGAAGTGGTTATTAAATAAAAATGTATAATAAAACATTTTTAGCTTTAAATTAAAAACAAATAAAATTTAATTTATTTTAAATTAATTAAGAAACACAAGTTTTCCTTTAAACCCCTAATGGCTCAAAAAAAGAACCCTAAATTGCCCAATATTTTTTAAATAAGTTTAAAAAATAATTAAACTTATTTGTGAGTGTGCCCTAATAATAAAGGAGAATTAAAGATTAACTTACTTTGAGAAGTAGTAAGTTAATTTAAGTTTAAGATAAATTAAAAATAAAAATTAACAAATTAATTAAATAAAAATTATACTCCTAATACTCAGAATCCTCAGACTAGAATTTGTAATTAAATTACAAAAATAAAAAATAAAAAATAAACAATGAATTAATGAATTTCAAATCAATAAATTAATAAATAGTCTTACCAGTGTCTTTTGAATCGTTGAAATATTCCCCTAAGAGTTTGGTAATGCCGACCCGAGGGCAGCGTAAATACGTAAACTCAGAGTTTGTTGTAGCCTCCAGAATAGACTTGTGTTAAATACCAAGTTCTAAGCTACAATGTAACGAGCAGAACGTAAGTTACCCCCCTTGAGAGAATAGTTGCTTATAGCAGCTCACCTGATCAGTGAGCAGTGTTCTTCTAGGTACCAAACTCTTTGGATCCAGTTTTTTCGTACTTTTGAATTTAAACTTTTTTAAAACTTTTTTAGGCAGATTAATTGATCAAATAAAAACAGAATGCTAAAATTCCCAAAAAAATAGTAAATGCAACAAATAAAGTGGAAATATTATGCTATTAAATCAAATAGCAATTCAAGAATCATATTAAAATTCAGAGAGAATTTGTTTGCTCAATTTAAAATCTCTCAATGCATTCTGAAATCAATTTGACTTTGAGATGAGATCAAATAAATTTCAATATAAATTAATCAAAATATAAATAAAAAGATAAATAAAATAAATTAAAAATATTCAATTGGCTTTGATCAATTATAAAGGTAAGTATTTTTAGACTTTATATAAAACTATATATTTTAATTTTAAAGTTTATTTTTCTTTTATTTATAATTAATCTATATGTATATAATAAAAAATAAATGCATTTATAGTATGACTCTATATTAAATTGTACTAAGTTATTATTAATGAGATAAAAAATGAGCATTTATAAACAATTTTTATATATAAATATTTGTAAGAAGTATAAATTTATTTATAATATCTAAATAATTTAAGTAAATATCAAATTTGATGATATTTAATATATTTATAGTATAATTGCTACTATTGAATTTTTATATGATAAAGTTTAATTTTTTATTTTAAATATAAATTTAATTTAAACAATCCAAGATAATTTGTATACTTTATATATAAGAAATTTAAAAACAAAATTTTTGCTATAAATTTTATATTTTATATAGATAAATATTTATAACATAGTTTATC
Organism: Oxytricha trifallax; assembly: GCA_000711775.1. Lineage (NCBI taxonomy): Eukaryota > Ciliophora > Spirotrichea > Sporadotrichida > Oxytrichidae > Oxytricha > Oxytricha trifallax. The sequence continues at coordinate 8,935 of ARYC01003125.1, read as the reverse complement.
TATAACTTTTTTAAGCCATATCATTGATTTAATATATGGTTAAATTTTATATTAAGAATTCAATTAATCCAAATAAAAAAGAATAAATTTAAAAGTATGTAAAGATATAAACACAATTTTAGTTTAGATTATTTCTTAAAGAATTTAATGTTAAAATTTGAATTTTTTTATTTAAAATTATTTATTTATATTTATAGATATTTGACTTATATTTGAGAATTATCATTCAAATTTGAGATTTGGAAAAGGAAATTTCCTCAGGAATTTAGAATTGCAACTATGTCGAATCTCAAAATTTTAGAATTGAGTAGTCAAATTTAAGATTGAAAATAGATTGCTATCAGATCAATTTGTGAAATTTATAAGATTCAATGTAGAATCCCGACGATCAATTTGTTTCCAATTCACAAATTTCTTAAGATTGATTTCAAAATTTCTTTAAATTGTAAATAAATGTCTCAATATAAATAAATAAATTCACTATATATAAAAATATATATAAAAACGATATAAATTGATAGTATAAGCTATATTACTTGAGATTCATGAAATATTAATTTTATATCTAAATTTTGCTTTAAATATATCAATAAATTAAAAAGCTTTATTTTTATGGAATTAAATATGAGTATAAATATATAAAGAGAGAAATAGATAAATTTGAGAAATAAATATTATTTGTTTATAGTAAGGTAATTTAAATAAATATTTTTTGTTCTTTATATATCAATATATCTAATTTTATATAGATTGTATTTGAATTGTATTAGCTATAGATTGAAAATTGATAGATTTCTTTGTTTAAATGGAATTAAATTTAGCTTAATTAAAATAAGCTTAACAATAAATGCTTATACCTTCAAAACCCCAAAACCCCTGCTTGATTAAACTTGGGATTTTATTGCACTGGTTGGAAATAATGACGGCAGGCAAGAGAGACATGAAGTCTACGCTTTTGCAGGAATTGAGAGCTAAAGCAAGTGTACATGAACGAGACTATGGTCCTTTTAATTCCACCATAGTAGTTAAGTTTTAAATTTAATAGTATTAATAATTTAATTAAAATTTGAATTAAGGAAAAGAGGGAGGTTCAAAACGAGTGCCCCATGAACCTTGCAAATGACGCAACTCAGCTCACAGATGTCAAAAGTAGGGTAAGGACCACATATTCTACATCTACGCACTGTGCTCTATCCAATGGTAAAGTATGGGACCGAAATAAAATTCGAACTTTTTTCCCATATTACTGATCATTGGAAACTGCACTTTGAAGGCCCTATAATAAGTTAAATTGTGAAGTTTGGAATTTCGCTATTTATCGATATTAAATCATCACTATACCAGCTTATAAATTTATCACGCATATATGTATTGGGGTTTTGGGGTTTATACATCAAAACTATTAAAAATAATTAAAATTCAATACTTTATATTAAAAATACTCTTTTAAAATTCCAATTTAAAATTATTGTAATTAAATTTATCGAAGAATATATATCATTTCAAAGTCTAAAACTATATATTAATTAATAATCTGAATCTTGAATCAAGCTGTTAAGGGTCAAAAGCACATTGTAATTCTGGAGAATGACCTCTCCACTCTGGTAAGGCCACACTGAAACATTCAGCATATTGCTCTTAGAAAAATCCTGTCTCAATCTCTCTACTATATGCGCTCCGAATCCTGAACCTGTCCCACCTGCAAGGGACGTAAAAACTTGAAAGCCACCGAAATAGTTCAAATAATTTAATATAATACTAATAAGGTGTTTTATAGATTGATAAGAAATTGTTAATGATGATTTATATACCATATTTTCAAAATAGTCAATATTTTCTAGAAGACTCTAAATCTTTCCATGTGTTTATTCATATTCCTCATTTGAATAATAGTAGTAGCCCAATGCCCAATTATTTCCAGACCCACTTTACTTGTGAAAAGCGTATTTCTTATCAAATTGCCAGAATTATTCTCCACTACTGCATGCTCTCTATGAATCTACACCAAATATTTAATAATTTCATATTACTCATTTGCATTAATTATAGTTTTAGCATTAGTTAAGATAAAAAATATTAACATTAAATTCATATTTAAATGAAATTTATTTAAATCTAATAGACATTTCTGTACTACTTTCGGTTCCATATCAATTAGTACAGCATTTGGAGTAAGTCTATTTTATATAGGAAATAATTTTATTTCCCAATTTATAACATTATTATAGGAATACATTCGATGGAAAATGAATTAAAATTAAATTAATTAATTATTAAAATCATGGCAGTTATTTAATCTAAAGGAGCTCAAAATTCAAATTTAACTCGATTCTACGGTGGATCCCACAATTTTAGCTGGACTTTACTATTGGCAATATTCTTGAATCATCATCGGAAGCTAGATATTCTGATTTTGAGCTAACTCCCAATAACAGTAAAAGGGGTTTTTCTCGCTTGGGAGAAGAGATCAAATCATTATAGCAATAACAACCACCGTCTTTTTTTTAATGCGCTATCCAGAGAGTATAATATTGTTAGGGTTTGGAGACATTATCCAAAAATATAACTGAAGATAATTAATAATTAATTAATTTTAATTCATTTCCCCAAATCGAATTTATTCCTACAATAATTTTGTATATCAATAAATGCCGAGCTTACTAATATTAAAATCTAACATCTTCATTAATTAATAATATTTTAAAGTCAATTATTCTCAAAATCTCTTTGACAATAAGTCTCAATAATCTTCTCTTACAGAAAGGGAGAGCAATCTTTATAGTCTTTGAGCATATTTTCAAAAAAAGAGTAGCCAATTTGATTCCCGCATTAACCCACTTAAATTGTTACTATTGACATTTTATTAGTTTGATCTTTTATAATTTAAATTTATTAAAGCTCGGAAAAGAAATATTTAAATATAATTAGTAAAAGTTTCGTCAAATTATTAAATAATTATAAAATACATATTTACTGAAATATGCCTAAAACTAAAAAGGGAATTCTCATTACCAATTTATAAATATTTAATTATGAATTTGTTAAATATAATATTATTATTTTGCATAGTTTATACCTTTACTATCATTTACTATAAACCTATTCCAAATTGCTATATTTTTTAATATAAAATAAGTGATCACTCATTAGTTCCTTCTATAGATCAATTTATATTAAATTAATTACCACAGATGTAGCAACTAAGATCTACCTGATGCAGCAAAGAGAGAATTTCATTATCAAGGACATAGATGAGTACTCGCTATTCATAGAAGAAAGCAAGATCGACTGGGTGAAGGAAAAAGTCATCGAATTCAAAAATAAATATAGCTACGAGAAACCACAGTCAGAGCAGACTGCAAAGAATAAGAATTGAAGAACATAGATTAGAGTGTTTATGAATCTCTGAATACTTGTAGAATTGAAATGATAATATAATGCAAAGAAGATATTTATTGAAAACAGTATGTATAATGAGCAAGATTTAAGAAAACGCATGGTTTTGGTAATTAACTTTAAAGCTAACATTTGTTGCCATTCTTTATTTCTTAAGTTTTATTGAATCTCATTCATTATGAAAGTTTGTAAATTTATGAATAGTCCTATTGCTGACAATTGTAAGTTTTTTTTCAATTTAAATTACTTATTTTATTGTGTTTATACTTGAGGCTTAATGGGTGACAGTAGACCAATTCAAAGCGAAAAATAACATCCGCGGTGATGAACTGATAGAGTGGGGTACATACATAGATCAAGGTGGCTAAATCTTCCCACTTTCCCTATTGATGCAGGATAGCAAATTCAAACTAGATCCTAATGAAAATCTTAGTTTTTACTACCCAGATAAGTCCTGTAAGAAGCCGGTGTATATCAATCATCTCAACATGCTATAGAATCGATAGGTTTAGAGCCAGTAAGTTTTATATAAAAATTATGATTAAATAAATTTTAAAATGTATTAAAAAGGGAAAGATTTAATTATCAATATAAGATTAGTTTTAAAATTTGTATTTTTGATTTTGTAGATATAATTGATACATAATATAGCCAAGAGGAAGAGAAGAAATAAAGCAAACATTCTAAATAAAAAGATAAAGATATTGAAATGCAAAATAAAAGCGATGTTGTGAATGACAATGGCATTCAATACAACTTTGGAGCTTTGTAAATCAGTGATTTAGAATTATTTATGTTTATATTAGATATTTAAAAAAGAATTTCTTAGAATATTCATATCAAATATGTCAATATAAAATGATTAGTAGAAGTAAACTGACACTGAAGATCGTGAGCCAATCCCAAACTAATAAATATTTTCTTTTTTAAGTTAGTCAGAAAAAGGACAATAAGGATAAAATCATTATCAACTGGAAGAAAGTAATCTACAACATATTTTTAGTTTTTATAATAGGTATTATAATTATTGATTTTATTATAAATTAATCTAGTTAAAGGATGACAAATTATATCAGTAAACTGTGCAATAATGCATTGATTAGAGAATTGATGTAAATATCCCGATTTCTGCAAAGAAATTAATTCCTATGTATAAAGCGATCAGAAATGGCTGCTCATCCAAAACTATCAAAATGTTTCTGGAAGCTGGTTCTAGTATATATATATATAATAATAGTGATTAATTAATTATATTGGCATTTATTAATATTAAAAGTATAATTTTTTAGAATATTTTAAGGTAACTTTCTATATAAATTTATTTATCTTGCAAGAATTTATTCTAAAACTTAAATATTTTATAAGAATTATACATACAATTATTTAGTATCTCTTATTTAACAACTAATAGAAGAAACGCTTTTCATTATGCTGTGAACCGAGGGGACCCTGATATTCTCTAAGTTTTACTCGAACATTTATAACACCAACCAATTCTATCAATTGAGCAAAAACTTGATATTTCTAAAATTTAACATAATTTTAAGAAAAATACAATAATTTACAATTATATATAAATATATATTTTGTCTTAGAAAGATCTTGATAAAAATAGGAGTCCCTTGTAATTAGCACGCTTGAATAAATTTGCATAAAAATTATAGTTTAGAATAAAATTATAAAAATTTGAATACATTTTAATTTATTGAAAATAGAACTGGAAGATAAAATGAAATAATTCTTCCAGAATCTAAACGTCATATATTCTAAACTTCAATGAGAAACTTTATAGTACTACATATTTAAAAGAAAATATCATAACAAAAAAAAGCTTAACTATCTTGATGTTTATTTTTAATTTCAAAAGAACTTTTAGATTACAAGAATTATTTGATTGATAAATTAAAAAATCTAGTACTAATATTAAATGGAATAATCATAATTATTTAAATTGAGGATAATTTAATCAATTTCTTAATAAAAAAATTAATCTTTATAAAAGATTTCGAAATTTTAATCAAATCATAAGGATAAAGATCTAGATTAAATAATATTTTAAGCATTTTAAATCAATGATTTAAAATAATTAATTTAAAATGAACCACTAAAATTAATTTAAATGATTATTCATAAGTATCATTTTTAAAAGATTATCAGAATTAAATTGAGAATGAAATTCTTGAGCAATTGATAATATAACATTATTATACATTTAAATATTAAATTAGGTTAGTGTAGGTTATAAAGTTTTTTAAAAGAAGAAATAGACCAAAATAAATTTTATCAATAAATTTTGAAAAGTTTTATTTATAAATAAAATTGTTACCATAGAAATATTTATTGAAATTAATTATATTTTGATAATTATCAATTTCATTATTAATTTAGATGAACGATGACAAATTATATCAGAAAACTGTGCAAAAGTGCATTGATTAGAGGATAGATGTAAATATCCCAATTTCTCTAAAGAAATTGACTCCTATGTATAAAGCGATCAGAAATGGCTGCTCATCCAAAACTATCAAAATGTTTCTGGATGCTGGTTCTAGTATATTTTTTTAAATAAATTTTATGTAAATTTCATATTTTATATAAAAATGATTAATTTCATTACATTTCTTATTAAAATTAGTCAACATATAGCAATTAAAAAAATATTGCTTAGAATTGAATCTTAATTTTTTTAATTTATATATATATAAATAGATTGATTAGTATATCTCAACAAACAACAAGCAGGAAAAATGCCCTTCACTATGCTTTAGACAGAGGTGATCCTGAAATTTTCCAAGTTTTGCTTGATCATTTAAAGCACCATCCAACACTCTCAGTTGAAAGAAAAATTGAGATTTTAATTACAAAATAAATTTTAATTAATCGCAATCATATAATTTCATACGAATATAAATTAAAATTATTGATTAATTTAAATATTTTGTCTGAGAAAGATAAAAATAATAATAAAAGTCCTTTCTAAATGGCACGTGCGAATAAATTACATTAAATTTGTTAGTTTTATATTTCAAAAACTAATTATTGCAATTTTTAATTTTTATTGAATGAAGAACTAAATAATAAAATGAAACAATTCTTTCTTGATATAAACATCCTTAATTCTAAATATCGATGAAGTATATCACAAAAGCTTTAATATTGTAGGAATACATTTGATTTGGGAAAAATTAAATTAATTAAAATTAATAAATATTAAATTAGTGGCAGTTAACTTTCTGGAAACACTGATAATATGGTACTTGTTCGATAGAGAATTTAAAATCAGCTGGAATTTACTATTGGTGGTACTCCTCAATCGCATTCCTGAAGCGAGCTAAATCGATTTTAATTTTGGCATTAAAATCTATTAAAAAAATTACCAAAAATTAAAATCGATTTATCTCGCTAAAGGAATCAAAACCCCAAAACCCCTTAGTGAGGTTTATAAGTGCTTTGATTTGTAGGGTATAGTTGGGGTCTTATTGGGGTTAGTAGAGAAAACGCAAGTTTTATGTGAATTTAATGAATATTTAATGAGTATTAATGTGCTTAATTCAAACAAATTTTATCTGCTTATCTTTGTGGTATCTCTTGAACTTAGCTCTCTTTAATGTTTCAAGTATATCTTCTAATGATGATCTTGGATATGCTGGAGCTCTTACTATGATCATCTCAACCATTTTCTTAATCTAAGTGCATACATCTTCCTGCTTTATATGTTTAACAGCCATGCTTATTGATTACTTTTCTTGCTTTGTTCCGAAGTAAGACATACTTTCCATATCGCACTTTAAAATAATTGCTTCTACCGCCCAGACATCCCACTAAACAGAGCCATTAGTCCACTTCTCTCTTATTGGGAAGTACCCAGGTGTGCCTAGTACTTTAGCTAAAGTCACTATTTCTTACCTTATTGCTCTATTGAAATCAATGACTACTATTTCTAAAGGACAGAGATTTAGCATTACATTTTCTGGCTTCAAATCTCTATGAACATACCTTAGATCATGGAGCTCTTTCACACCCTTGGTCATTTCCGTGAGTATCTCATTCAAGTCATCTGGGTATCTATTATGGTAGAGATAGTCTCTTAGAGTCATTTCAAATTTCTTAAGTCGTAGTGCAATAAAACCATGTCCAAGAATAACTCCATCGAGTTTAAGCAAGTTCTTGCATTACCTTTTATGAGCCTCTCTTAGTATTATGTATTCATTGGCAAACTCATTTTGATACTGCTCGTTCCTAATAAGATATTTGAAAGGATATACTTTATAAGCATATTCATCAACTACTATGAGTTTTGCATTCAAAACCCCAAAACCCCTTAATGAGGTTTATAAGTGCTTTTATTTGTAGGGAATTTGTTAGGGGTTGGGGTTTTTAATAGTTTTTATTGTGAAATTTATTGTAAATGTATTTAATTTAATCACTCAAAATGCACTTTTGGATCATTTGGGAGAGGTCTGAAGTTTATTTTACTTAACCTTAACTCTATCTTCTCTAATGTTATGTCTGATCTAGAGTTTGGTTTTAAGATTATTGATTCTGCCATTTATTTTAATTATTGAGATACTCTGGTTTTGTCTATAAATTACTTGATTCTTTGCTTAGCATCTTTCTCACACCTTGTAGAGTCGTAATCGTTGCGAGCATATCGCACTCTATTATTATTGCTGCTAAAGCCCACACATCTCATTAATATTCTCCATCTCTTTAGTCTTCTCTTTCAGGATAATAGCCTGGAGTTCCCATAACACTTCCTAGCCTTGATATTTCCACCCTTAATGCTCTGTTGAAGTCAATAATTGCCACTCTTACTGGTGAGAAGTTTATCATAATATTCTCAGCTTCAAATCTCTATGAACAAAGCCTAACTTATGTAACTCTTTTATACCTTTTAAGGTTTAGGTTGCTATCAAAGCAAGCTACTTATGATTCCTTTGATCAGTAATAAAATCTCTGAGGGTCATTTCATAGAGTGGGAGTCTAGAGCGACATGATCCTTGGCAAGAAGATCAGCATCTAGCTTGATTAAGTAACTACATTCTTTAAACTTAGCTTAAGTGAGTACTTGATACTCATTTGTAAACTCCATCTGATATTTATCATCACTTAAGAGATAGTTGAAGGGATACACCTTGTATGCGTATTGATGATCATTGATACCTTTCTTATCAAAGGAGTCTTCTATTATAAGGTAGCTTTAAAGAGAAGTGTCTAGATCATTTAAGCAAGAACCGGTATTTTATTGTATTGAATCTTGATCATAATTTTTGTTATTTCAGAGGTCAGTTGGTTGCGTGCGTTCCTAACGAACTCTAACTCTCTTGCTTATTCAGGCACTACGACCTTAGAATATTCCCTGGCTTTTATTTTGTTAAGAAGCTTCAGCTCAACTTCATGATTCTCAACTTCTATATCTTTCTAGTGAGCTTTTAATAGATGCTTCTTCAAGTTCTTGTATGAGAGTATTGCTTATGCCACTCAAAGCAGTCATACTCTCCATCAATTTTATCATGCTTTAAGTATACAGTGGGCTTGG
>ARYC01003124.1:0-51716 GCA_000711775.1 Oxytricha trifallax | reverse complement strand
CAATAAATAGTGTGATAGCTGTGAGATGAACTATCATAAGGAACTACCAGAGCTATCACTTGAGGTCTCTGTTATTAAAATAGAAATTAATAATAGAAAATAAATGGCAAACCAAGTGTGTGGGAGACAGAGAGGAGGAGAAAGGTATTAATGAAATTCCTATAAAAACTGAAGAAGCTGAAATCTATTTTTGTGAGCTATGTGAGAGAGATTTTGCTCATAAATCAAGCTGGTACAGACATAAGAAAGAGCATAGAGAAGCCAAGCCCATTGTATACTTAAAGCATGATAAAATAGATGGAAAGTATGACTGCTTTGAGTGCCATAAGCAATACTCTCATACAAGAGACTTGAAGAAGCATCTATTAAAAGCTCGCAAGAAAGATATAGAGGTTGAGAATCATGAAGTTGTGCTGAAGCTTCTCAACAAAAGAAAAGCGAGGGGATATTCTAAGGTCGTAGTGCCTGAATCAGCAAGAGAGTTAGAGTACGTTAGGAAGGCACGCAACCAACTGGCCTCTGAATTAACAAAAATTATGATCAAGATTCAATACAAGAAAATACCGGTTCTTGCTTAAATTGACCTAGATACTTCTCTTTAAAGCTACCTAATATTAGAAGACTCCTTTGATAAGAAAGTTATCAATGATCATCAATACGCATACAAGGTGTATCCCTTCAACTATCTCTTAAGTGATGATAAATATTAGATGGAGTTTACAAATGAGTATCAAGTTTTCACTCAAGCAAAGTTTAAAGAGTGTAGTTACTTAATCAAGCTAGATGCTGTTCTCCTTGCCAAGGATCATGTTGCTTTCAGACTTCCACTCTATGAAATGACCTAAGAGATTTCATAACTGATTAAAGGAATCATAAGTAACTTGGATAAATAGCAACTTAGACCGTATAAGGTATTTAAGTGCTTCATAAGTTAGGGTTTGTTCACAGAGATTTGAAGCCAGAAAATATATTGATAAACTTCTCACCTGTAATAGTAGCAATAATCGATTTCAACAGAGCCTAAAGAGTGGAAGTATCAAGGCTTGGAACTGTAATGGGAACGCAAGGGTACTATCCACGAAAGAGAAGACTGGAGAGATGGAGACTTTTAGTGGGATGTGTGGGCTTTAGCAGCAATAATAATAGAGTGCGATATGCCTCGCAATGAATACTACTCTACAAGATGCGAGAAGGATGCTAACCAAAGAATAAAGCAATTTATTGACAAAACAAGAGTATCTCAATCAATGAAACAGTTGGCAGAGTCAATAATAATTAAACCAAACTCAAGATCAGACATATCAATAGAGCAGATAGAGTTGTGGTTAAGTAAGATAAACTTCAGACCTCTCCCACATGATCCAAAAGTGCATTTTGAGTGATTAAATTAAATACATTTACTATAAATTTCACATTAAACCTATTAATAACCCCAACCCCTAACAAATTCCCTACAAATCAAAGCACTTATAAACCTCATTAAGGGGTTTTGGGGTTTTGATTATATAGTATAAGTCTTTGATTGTAACCCCAATCAATATAAATAGTCCAAAAAATGTCCAGAGTAATAGATAGAAAATGTTTCTTAAGTTAAAATTTATAATGATGTTTATTAGTTTTATATAAGATTGAAGAAAGTACGATTCTTGAATATCAAAGACTTAATAGTATAGAAGCCTTTAAACCAAGCAAATATCATTATTATTAAATTGAATATCGTGAAAGCAATTACCATTGGCAACACATATACAAAGAAGAACATAGTTTATTTTAATAATTATATAAAAATTAAATTAATGTTGATAATTTTTATAGTTTTGCAGTAGAAGTTGTTAAGCACAGCCATTTTCTTATTTTACATAAACAACCCGAAGGGGATCAGTGGAACTGAAATTAAATTCAAAGGAGGTGGTGCGAAGATAAGATAGCTCTGGCTTTCATGCATTTTAAAAAAAAATTATTCACAATCATATAAAAAAAACTATTAGAATGCCACCCCCATCTATGTCTGTAGTTAATCAATATAGCTCTGTGTCTAGAGTCTGCTTATTTCGAGATCGCTGAGAATGCTTCTGTCAAAAGAGCAATCAGCAGATTAATCAACATCACAGCTGATATGATCACATATATACTCAGAAGTATGCTGCCTAATAATTCTTAAAATTAAGATAGCTTATTATTAAATTTATATTGCCAAGTGGCTCTAGTATTGTAAACTGATCATCATAAACAGCAAGTGAAGCAGAAAAAAGAGTAGTGACAGTCACTGAGAAACTCCGGTAAGATCCATTTGAAGACCCAGAATCATAATAAATAGCTGTGAAGATAGCAGAAGAACAGATGAGCCAGCATGCGAATATTATCAAAAAGTTTATTGTCATTTTTATCATGAAATAGATTGCTTGAATCATGTGACCTAGTTACTGTGTTGTAATCAGCACTGAGATTATTCTTATCCACACTAAGAATACAATAATATACATTTAGCATGAATTATTAATACAATAATTGAGATGATCACTGAGTTCAAAATGTGTCTATTGTAGACATTGTCTTCAATCAGTACTTCTTCTGGATCTTCAACGTTAATGCTTTTGTACGGTGTCTCATCTTTTTAGATTGGGAAGAAGTATAAGTGAATTAATTTTTTAAATAAATATCAATTTTATGGCATTTTTTATGATTAGCAATTATATTTAAAATTCTCAAAGAGTCGATAATGCACATAGTAAATAATAAGAAATCAATAAATCTCCACCAATCTATTTGAAACTTTTTCTTAGTTTTCTAAGAGTAAATTAATTGCATTATTTATGACAAGAAAGCAGAGTATATCCAAATTTGAGCAAGTATTTGCACAACTAAAATTTCATTATCTTTTTCAGTGTCATCAATTGTGTCATTGTTTATTTGCATATACACGATCTAAAAGTGGGGGGATTAACTAAAAACATCATTTCTTACAATTTGGTAATATATGGCAAGCATAAATATTGAAAAAGCCTCAGCTATATATCTATGAAGACATGACTATTTCCAATTATCAAACTGGAAAATGTATCTCTAACTAGGGTTTAAGGGTTTAAACAACTGTATTTAATCATCAAACACTTCTAATTAAATAAATTGTCTAATTGAACTAGCACCCCACACACTCACAGCAGGGGTTCCTCTCCAGAGGTCTTCAGCAATCATGCCTATATCATCATTTTAGAGCAGTTCATAGAATTGATTTTCCACTATGATATCGAGCACTTCTCTATTTCTTAAATCTTTCATTTAATGAATGTACTTGAATCGCTTTTCATTCTTTACTGATTTCTAGAAGCACAAAGCTAAATCCAAAACTTAATTGAGAGCTGTTAAAAGAATGTTAGAATGCAATACATCTGCTTTGGAAAGTTTCTTTACAAATTCAGCAATAAGTATAAGTGCCAGGTAAGGTGAGTGGCAATATTTGATTTCATTAGACTTGCAAAATTTGCTTAAATTTAGGACTATCTCTTTTGAATAATGCTGATCTAAATCCTTAACGTCAACTTATGCTAGAATTTCAGCACAATAATAAATAAATCTACCCTCAATTAAGAGAGATTTCTTTTCCTAAATGATCTTTGAGGCTGTCTGATCATCTTCTGAAGCTACGATGTAATGATAAATTCTCTTCAAGACCTTCTTTGAGGACTTATTCAATTACAAAATCTCCAAAATAAGCTCTAATTTCTCGCAATTAGGATTCTTTAAAAGCATTTTTAATATTTCCTCACATTCATCATCCTATAGTATTTAAGACTAGTAATCATCTGAAATAATAGCTATGTTAGACTGAAAAGACATCTCTGTATTAATTCTTTTCCTCAGGTAAAGTACCATTTCAGCAATAAACGGCTTGTCATTTTCAACACTGCACTTTATGATATTGTAGCAGTAGCTGTTTATTTTATCATCCTTAACTTTTAGCTTACGGTATTGCCGCATTTCCCATTTAAGCAGCTTTCTGAGGAAGTATTCTATTTCAAAACCTAAAGGATTGCCAGATTTGTCTAAGTGAGATTTGATCTCAAGTGCTCTTTGCATAATTGTAAGAAAACACAACCTTACTACTTTACAGTCATCATGATTTTGAGACAAATTTTCAGATGCCGCGGCATTTAATTTGCTTTTACCAATTAGATTTTGATGTGAAGAGTAGTTATCATCTGATTTTCCAAATATCGTTGACCCCAAAACCCTAAGTGAATTTTATTTATATAGTTATAACTTTATGTAAAAAGCCTAGATTTTAATATTATACCCTGTTCTTATTGCCCATCATAGGACTGTTTGTCAAATTTAAACCATCATTAACTATCATAGAAATCCCCTTACTAAGTTTCTTTTTGCCACCGTCTTTTATGAAGTCATTAACAGACATTTCATCAATTTAATAGTGATTCTTTATAAAGTACCTTAAGTACTTTATCAATGTCTTTAGGATATTTACAATAAAAAATAAATTTGATGTTATATTTTTCTTGGCCAGAACTTTCAACCGCTCTTTCAATTCTAGACTTCTCTCTTCAATCATCCATCTTCTATTACTCTCCAAATATTGTAAGCGCTTTTGCTCTTCACTTAGCTGAGAGCTTACATCTATTGTACCAACCTTAGAAGTATGTCCAAGTTTATTTATTTATTTACTGAATACAAAATGTATTCCAATTAATAAATTAATAAAAAGTTTCTTCATTAACTAAAGAGGATTAGCAATGCTCTTACGCATGTCTTTGAGTTCTTTCTTTTTATTTATAATTTGCATTCGATCATTCTCAAAATTCTTGCCTAGATTTTCAATGAGACATCTAAAATCAATAATGCGATAGACTATCTCATCCACACCTTGTTACTTTAAATCTTCACCCACTTGCTCAGAGCAAAGTTCCTTGCCTGCTAAAATAGCGATTTCTGGCTCGTTTTACTTTATAGCTTCTCTTACCACTCTTCGGATTATCTTAGGTTCACTCAATTTCAAGTTTTTTAATTATTTCTTCAAATGATTGGCTATAAATATTTTAGGTTATTTTTCCGATTTTATATAAATATGAACTCATCATCATGTCATTAAGTTAATCAACGAAATTTCCATTATCTCCCTCTTCAGAGAAACTATTCAATTTGTTCATAAATTAGCCACCCTTTTTAAGAATGAGTTCAATGCATTAATCAGCTCTCTTCTCTTGATGGCATAGCAAGTACAAAGCTAGAATTATACTTTCATCATCTCTGTTGTAGAAATCGTTTTCTATAATGTTTAGCAGTACTTTTTTATTATAGAAACTCTTTTGATCATGCAGGCTGTCTTTGTAGTGTTAAAATATGGAAACTAAATCATAATAAATTAATGATTTCAGCATTTATATAACTAATGTTTGATATTTCTAAGCTTATTTGAGATTTCATTGACTGTTCCATTTTTACCAACTTTTTCTTCGTGATATTGAACCTATTCTTGAGTCATGTTATAGTGAAATTCCGTGTTCAGAGGTTATGGCTATACTATGTTTTATCTCGTTCTGGCGGTCTGTTTAGCAGGAGAATCTTTGAAAAACACATATTTATATATAATCTTCTTTCATAGGTGAATGATCACGTAGCAAATTGCCAGCTAAAAACTTGGAAGTTTCATTAAAATTACTATGGCTTATGTTTTACTATGAATCAGGTTAGACAAACTAACCAGGAGTTTCTTTTGGATCATTGCCGTTAAATCTCTTCTTAAACTACATGGCCATGATTCTTTGTATATTCTTTTCTAATTAAAGTTTCTCATCTTATTGAGACTTCTAGTGCTTTTTATGGATCTAGAAACTAAACTGAATTGATGCTTTTATCAATTCAGAAACTTAATTTATGATAAAAAATCTAATTTTTCATTATAAAAGGAATGGAATTGTATATTGTAAAATTCTTTGCCAGATTAATCTTTTTCTTTCAATTAATCTCTGAGTAAATGTTCGCTTTCAGCTAAGTGGCTAAGCATTACCATTTTCTTGACAAAGTCGAACAAATAGTCGTTTTTTATTGAATAACCACATCTATAGAATGACTCGTCTATCTTATGCTATTTCTTGTGGTGGTTATTATGACTATATATAAGTATAAATTTAAAAGATTTGCTTATAAATTCTTATTAACATTAACGTATAATGAAAATATATAAGACTATCACTGCCTGAATTATTATTATTATCATCTGTAGTTCCATTGTTGAAATGTCCCTGTTTATGAAGGTTTTGTAAATCATTTAAGTTTAACGAGTTTTTTCTAGTCGCTTTTACTGCATAATTTTCAAGTAATTTCCTATAAATTTAAAATGAATATGAGTATTTACAAACCAGAGAGCTTAATTGAAAATTATAGAAAAACTTACTTGGGCAAATTATATTCGTTTTTCTTGAAAAATTCTTCGAAAACCATCATGTTTTTGATTTAATAGTCAAATGCCTTTTGGAAACTATCTTTCGCACATTCCTCGTAAGCCTGTACAAAGTTGCCTTTTCTAACTAGAATGAGGAAATCTTGGTATTGTTGTTCAAATCTATAAAAAAAAAGTAATTAACATAATGATAATATATTTTTCTTACATTTTTCTTCTGAGATAAAAGTAGAGCGGCAATCCATGTCTCTCTTATTTTTAATTTGGGTTCTTAAATGATGAATAAACCTTGGGGATCTTTTAAAAATTAAAAATTTTACAATAACCTTAAATTTTCAGATTTTTAAAAAAATTCAATTAAATTTGAAATCTTGATGTCATTATCTGCCTCTTCAAGGATTTATTTATTCTCTGGCAAGTGTCTATTGGATACTATTTGCTCTACCACGATTTAGTATTTTTATAAGTGCTATTAAATCTTTTTTGCTGTGTTTGCTCTTAGCAATCTTTATTTGCTGATCTATTCAATGGCTTGAATCACTTATTCCAATTAAAATTATTAATTAATTTTTAGAAATTTTATAGTAAAATTTATAAAATTACGAGTAGAATAACAATCTATATATTTATAACTTTTTCCAATTCTCTATCTTCTCTTTGTTTCTGTTCTTATTCTTGATCTTTAGCACTTTTCTTGCTTTAATTTGTTTTTGATTTCTGCATCAAAGTAAATTATTCATAATAAAAACGTTTATTCTATTGGAATTTAACTTAAACATTATCTATTAATATAAAGTTTTCTAAGCCTTATAAGAAACCTGAACAGTATTTCTTTATGAACCCAGAGTCTGCTGCTACTTCAATTTATACATGAGATCTTGATCAGGGTGACTAGCTGAAGTAGTGGAAAGTGCCGTATTGCGTCTATTTCTTTCTTTTTGTGCATTTGATGTTGTAGATTATTTGTCTTCTAAGTCACTTTGTTCTTATATATAATTATCAAATTTTATAGATTTCTATAATTTAGAGTGAGAGAAGTTTTTATATTAAATTTTAGATTCTTGATCTATAGTGGGAAGCTGCGACTATAGAAAAGAGGATCGAGGAGAAACATCCTTAATTTTATGATAAAAAATAGTATCCCACATTTTAAAATATAATTCTGTTTAGTGTTTTGTTCTTAGTTATCTCATGTGAAATCACTTTCTCTAATTTGCTCTTTTTGTGCTTGGTTTTACTCTTTTTGATTTCTCTCTGCATTTCGTCATTTTTCTACTAATCATTTCCTTCAACCTGGTAACTTACTTATTTTCTTTTCATGGCTTCTTAAGAATACCCCGAAAACCCTGATTTTGGCGAGTTCTAACATAAAAATAAAAAAATAAAAATTTAGTATTAGTTCACTGCTCTTGGACTTGATGAATTAAGATTAGAATTTCTTAACTTTTACTAAGAAACATTTTATTGAAGTGCTTTTGCGATATTTTACTTCAAGTTCGTGGGTTTACCGAGCAAATTTTAGTTTTGAATTTCATTTGGAGATTATGATCGTGAACCAGTCCTATGGTTGTTGTAGAAATCTACTCTCTGATTGCTACTGCTTTAGTTATGTTAATCATGTCGATCGTTACGATTTAAAATAATTACAAACCTAAAAATATATAGAGTAGGATTTCTTAAATCATGTTCCTAAAGCTCCTCCATTATTTGAGATTAAATTAATCATACAATTATATAAAATAAATAATTCTAATCCAATATATAAATTATGAGCTTTCTTTTTCAGTTAATTAGCTTCATGTTCTTTGATGTACTCTTCAAGTTTGTCCATATGCAGTTCTGGCTCTGTTTCATCTTCAGTGCCGTATTAATCGTTATCCTGATCCAGAGGATCTGGCATTAGTAGGAGCCTATTAGAGCTCTAGGCAGCTGGTATATTAATTTGTTGTTAATTTGACATAGTGATTTAATACTTATCAATTATAATTATAGACTTATAGAATTTTATAAATTATTATTGGTGAATTATGTTTATTATTTGGCTTTTTAGTAGTGATTATGGAATTATCTAGAAACATTGATTGATTTATTATTGATGTAAAAAATTGCATGTAAATTTATAAGCTCTTAAATCACAATTACAATTTAGTTCTATTGGGCAATCAAATAGTCACCCTCATTTGATCTCTGCGCTTTATAATCCTTTGGAAATCTGTGGAGTCTTTCCAGAACACAATTATTACTATGAACTATAAGGAACATTATTATTGTTTAAAGTTCTTACCCTGAAAAAGAATGACAGGACAGACATTGTGAGTGAAAATTTCCTAATTGTTTTTTCAATTCCTCCATCCTCTGCTGTATCATTTTAGCTGTAGGATGCAGAAACAATCATTAACCAAAATACATCGTATAAGAAAGAAGCAAATAAGGCATAAACTAGGTATTTAAAAGTACTTTTCCTTATTCTATCGGTATCTTATATCATGTAAATGCCAACCAAGCAAATAGTTAACTAAATTCAAGATTTAAAAGGTTATGGTATTTTACATTAAAAAAGTCTGGTCTGAAAAACATCGAGAAGATTGTCAATATAGAGTATACTGCAAGCACTATTTGAGTTAATATAAACCATGGTACTGCATCATAACCCATCTTTTTGGCAAAACCATGCGCAATTACATCAACTTTCTTGGATAGTTTCTTTTCTTCTACCATGATTCGTGCATTGGTATCGCCTTCTCTGGCTTGTAACTCTAATCTATCATGCTCTACATCAGAGTCTAGTTCTAAATCATCTCCCTCTAATATTGCCTTGAAAGGGGATCTGTACTATTTTAAGTGCTCCTGAATGTTAACTTTCTGAATATTCTCTTCTTCAAGTGTCTCCTCCACTCTTCTCAAAGCCTACTCGAAGTATTTCTCTCTGCAAAAGATCCACTACATAACTAAATGCAGACTGCCTGCACCACTTTAACTTGCTCTAATGTTGATGTTATCTTGAGCTTGATATTCTAAGTCAAACCATTCATCATGCTTGAGTTGATCTTTTAAAAATTATAGACTGATTTCTGCTTTACCCATGGTCTCATTAGTTCCGTACATATCTTTATTCACGATAAGTACTTAAAGGTCTTCTTAACCAGTTTGAATTTCGAAAGTAAATCTCTCATCCCAGACTGGGTTTTAAGGGTTTACGTTCACAGGTCTAGTTTCAATTTTCTAATTTTCAATTGCAAGTATTACATATGGCTCTATCTAGTTTCCATCTATATATCAAAGGTATATTATAATTATGATTTACCATTTGATTCTGGGGTTCTTATTTCTTCAGCTTGAACTACGTGTACAGTTAAGACACTGTTTTCCATAACTCCATATCTGTTCAACTTCTCAGTTTGCTATTTAAGAATAAATATCTGGGAATTCTTAAATTTCAATTATTTATAAATGACTATTTGTTCAACTATCTTTTTTCACTTACTTTGGCTTCTTATAGTCTATCCCTGAATTCATCCACTTGCCTCTTCCTCTCTGCTAAAGCCTTAATTATTTCATTTAGTCGTTCCTTTAACTTAATTTCCCCATCAATATAGCAGTTTATAAATTCATCCAAGCTCACAGTACCATCGCGATTTTTATCCATCTTTTAGAATAAAATCTTTGCTATGTTTCTATCGAAGGGCTTTCCACCTGACTATACATTAATGAGATTAGATTGAATCGATAAGAGTAAAATTTATTATCCATTTTTAGAGTAAAAATATATTTTCATATTTAATTTGCATTTGTTAAGTATAAAATGGCACCATCATTTTTTTTTTAACTATACTTACCTTGAGATCAAGGAACTAAAGCAGCTCTTTTTCAGTTAAATTGTTATCCTTATTCATGTCTGCCTATTTGAATTCTTCGATCAGCAACTCCCTCTTGTATTCTAATTCTTTTCGCATATATGCATCAGAGGGTCGATATTACTCATAAGACATGTCATTTCCATTATTGATGAAATCAAAATGTGAAGAAAAAAAATAATAAGTTTTTAACTATTTTATTTGCATAATTTATTATAAAGTAAATGAAATAATTTCTTACACTAAATCAATTCATTCTAATTAAAGAAAATTATAATTATGCCAACTAATTAATTTTAAAGAATATCATTTAACTCAAAATTCATATTGTTTTATTGTTGTTGCTATTATCGAAAAGTCATCTTTCAATTTAAATTAATAATTTAAAATAATTACCCTAATTTATTACAAAAGAATTATTGTTTTTTTAACTTTTAATTAAGAATTAACTCAATTTACTAATAACTACTCACTTATTTTTTATTGTGTAAAGAGTGCTCATGAAACACTCTCTTTATTACTCAATCCCACGTTAATATATGGGGTATATGGGTAAACATACTGCTCACAATCTTTGAGTGATTCCAGATCCCTTGGGGTTCCAGTCCTTCCAGTTCTCCATTGAGGCGGTCTTATGTCTCTCTCTTTCTAGAACATCCTCGCTATCTGGGTCTTCCTCTTCCTAAACTCTCTTCATCTCCTCATCTCTGGATTGTCTATCGAGAGCGTCTGCTAGCTCCATGTCTGCAAGTTCCTCAATTGACATAGTGGGGAGAATGTGACCTGGCTTGAACACTTAATTTTAATATTACTCACGCATATTCATGCTTTGCTCTACGATGTCCTTTTGAACATAGATTTTCTGGAATTAGTCTGGGTTTGAAAGATCTGCTGAAATTGACCCATCTGCTCTTTAACTCAAAAGATATGGAGAGTCGTCCTTTTTCTAAAATAAAACATTAGTGTGTGTTAAAACTTACAGGGATATGAACTACAGTCATAGGTTTGTAAACATAGCCAGTTTTATCTGCTGGTAGGGGTTAACCATGTGAATCAGTTGGCAGAGTAGTCTTAAACTCCAAGAGTTTAACTTCTTAGGTTATTAAACCTAGTGATTCAATAGACTTGAAGATTGAATAGCTTAACATACCCATATAGAATTCTCTTCTCATATCCTCATCCTTGTAGTCTCTAAGCATTTAAAGAAAATATATATTAGATTATAAACATGTCTAATTAAGCCTCAATTTCCTTCTTTCTCTTCATTTGGGCAATTTTGGCATTACGGTTGGCAAAATGATCGAAATTTGCGGGACCGTAAGTCTTTAATATACTCATTAATAAAAATTTCCAAAAATATTTAAAGCATTTATTCTAGTCTATGGCTGATTCTTATCTCTGATAGCCAAATCTTGTCCTGGTTGTTCATCTCCCTCAGCCTATCTCATCAACATCTTCCACTGATCCTTTTGTTCCTTATCCAACATACCATAGTGGTTCATTAGCTTCAAGTACTCTAGGTAAAAAGTCTGACTAAGCTTGACTCTTTCCAATCTATTGTCCATGATTCTGTTTAAAACATCAGCTTCATAGTAGGGTGTCAACAGTAACCTAAACCATGAATTAATATCAAGTTTATATGCATCTTTTGATCTTATCAAGGAAATTCATAAATGAATTCTCAAGATGATGATTGTTCGATATTAATTTTCTGACAATATCTAATATCACGAGAATTCTACATTCAAACTTACCTTAAATTGTCAGTCTCAAGCTCTACTATCTCTTCGTTATCAGAAAAGATGTGCTCTCTTTGAATCTGCACAACTAATTTTCTAAGTTTCTCTAGTGTCTCAAAGTAAGCTTCGTCATTGCAGTTCACATAGTTTTCGAAACCTAAACAGGCCTTTTCCAACTCGTGAAATTGTTCTATTAATGTCTTGGGGTCTTTATCTTCCATTGTTTGATTAGTATTATTTATAAATTTGATTTTGATATTTGTTTATATACAAATCATGAATTACGATATGAAATTCGATATTTCCTAATAGAGTAATTCTAGTTTATGAAAATTAAGGGAAATCTTAATTTAAAAGTTCATTAATTTCCTGGGTTGCCTTATCCCCCTGGGTTGTTATTTTAATTATTGTTATTTCCTGCACCAAATCCAAATAGATTATTGAACATGTTCATTATGTTGCCTCCTAATCCTGCGCCTCCCTAATTGTTTCCACCGGCACTATTATATAACCACAGTCTATAAATTTAATGGATTGATGCTATATTTTAAATATTATCCTCTTCATCATCAATGTAAATATCTTCGTTGTCATTCATCTACTAAAGTAATGCTTCTTGCATGGCTATCATTTCATCCTCACTCATATTCTAGAATTCTCTATCTTAAATCAGTGGCATCTGATGTTATTGTTGCATCATTTGTTACCCTCTACCTCCCATAGGGGGTGGTTGGTTATAATAATTTGTAGAATAAATTTCATGAATAACTTGTAATAAGCTAGTTGATCATGTGTTGTAGCTAATGAGCAGCCATTCCTGCTTCAGCCTGCACCTACTAATCAGGCATTTGTTGCTCTGGTCCTCCTCCCATCAAAAGTTCATTGGGATTGATGGTTGTGATATCATCCGTGAAATCTGACTGCTTCAAAGATCTGTATCTGCTCAATGCGAAGGGAGATTGGACTAGTGAAGTGAACTTCGCTATCATTAAGTCTCTGTCTAGACTTCCGTCATCAAGTTTGTTCAACACAAAACCTATCACCTCTTTTAACCAACTATATAGCATTACTATAAAAGATATTATAGCTTACAGTAAGATGTGATCTGGAGAGAACAGAGTTGAAGATCTACTAACAAAAATTGAAAATAATTTATGAAGAACTCTCTATAAATGATGATGCATAAATAAATTTCATTACTAAAGAGAATAAAATAAGGTAATTCTATTAAATCTTAAACAATCATTAAAACCATACTCTAATTAATAAGTAATTAGTGAATTTATTATAAACCATACTTTATTTTATATTTACTCTTACATTTCTTTTCATTACTATGAATAATCTAGTGCACTTTTGCTTCTATTCATCATGCCAATCATATGTATTTTGAAAGTTTATTGATGCTATTAATTATTTTATGGGATCATTTTCTACTGTTAATTAATGATTTTAGTGAACTTATTTTAGAGGGCAGTCTCTGATTGCTTCTCCTGTGCATTATTACCATTAAGCATTTATATGTTTTGAGAGTGGTTCATGCTATTCGTGTTCTGGGTTTGTGTCCTTGAATTTAGCTGCTGAGCGATGTTCATTTTGAAGATACTCTCTTGGCTGATTTTACTTAATGCTTTCTTTATTTTCTTTTGAGCTATAGTAGTTTAATCCATCGATTTTATATTCATGAAACTCCTAATTATTTTGAAATTATATATATTTAAATAGGATTTTTATTTTGCTATGATTAATTAAATAATGCTAATTTCTCACATTTATTAAATTGAAATTAATATCTATTAGCTGATATCTATAAAATTTCTTTTTTTAAACATAATTTGTATCTCAAGTTTTGAATAATTCAATAATAATTTATCCAAATTAAATATTATAATAGTAATAAATGACTGCTAGTCGCTTTAAGATCTCTAAGTAAGTTGAGATATAGAATTCAAGTTGAGATTAGTCTGGTTTCTACCAAAATCTGAATCTTACTTGTAGAAATGATCACTCTTTTATTTCATTTATAGCTAAATCTATGAAATTTATTCTTAAATATCTATATCTCGTATTCTTGCAGTAACAGCTCTCCCAGGCTTGGTATTCTGTATAAAAGATACATTATTAGAAGTTTATTGGCTCGGCAACTTTTTAATTGAATTTATTATCGAAAACTTCTTTGATATCTAAGCTGGACTTGAACAGGATGTGGAATTATGATCTGGGAATTTCCTTGAATCATTTTGGGAAGATATTTAAGGGTAATCTGTAATTAAATTAGAGATATGTTACTATTCTATGAAGGTTCTGTTAGGATTGTGTAAACTGATTTCATTGGTGAAATTTGCAGTTTAATTGTAAAATTAGTTCATAACAACATTAGTCTGCTAAACTTAGTTCTATATGGAATCTAAGCCAGCAGAAAACTATCTTTATGAAGAGGTTTAGTCATTTAAAATTTCACTTCCTTCAAATTTTGAGACTAGATCTTTGATAACAGCACCAGGTGGGTAAGAACTTAGATTTTACCTTCGTAAAATCAAATCATCTGCTAAAAACTCTGAAGTTAGAATGTTCAGGGATTCTTGAGATAATTTCTTGTTAACCTCCGTCAAAATTAAATTCTTCTACTTTTTCATTTAGATATTCTCTGTTTAATATAAAATAAATTCCCCTTTATAGAATCAATTTAAACTTAACTTGAAGTAGTTAACAAAATCGTTGGAAATGAATTATTTTAGACTATTTGAGACTATAATCTGATATACATAAAGGTTGATTTAAGTAAGTAAGCGGTTGAACCTCCATGGTGTAAGGGTAGCACATGGGACTCTAAATCCTTTGGTCAGAGTTCGAATCTCTGTGGAGGTAGGCTTTTTTGCTGAGTAACATTTTACATTATTATCCCTTGTTATTTTGCGCACTAATTTTACATTAAATTTAAATTCAAATTTCACTTACTTCAAATCAATTTAGTAAAAGAACTATAGTAAGATTTTATATTCTCTGTTTACTATTCATGTTGCTATTCACTCTAAAACTATGGCTTATTATTATTCATGTAAGTTAAGCTTTTACTTGGAGTGATAAAAGATTATAAATATGAACTTGAATGCTCATCTTTAACTTGATTTCTCATTCGACTCTTAGTTCTCAAATTTATAGGAAGTTTGATGTTTTAAGTCATTAATTCAGTCAAATCTATTTATTTATCGTTTGCTTCTAAAACGCTTTGTAAATAGTTGATGTCTCTGTGAGTTTTTGAAACTTCTTGAATAGGTTGGCACTTGTTTTCAATAAGAATCTTCAATCCACATGAGTTTTCAGCATTAAGTTAGTTTATTTTGTTATTTTTTTCAATAAACTTCTACTTCCTACTTTTTGCTTATACAGGTTTCTTGGATTGATTCTTGATAATGCTATTCTCTTCCCCACTTTAATGGTTGATTTAAGAAAAAGAAAAGTCAAACCCCTATCCATCATCTAACTACTTTAAATTAGTTCCTTAATTAGGAGTTTTAGTTTAAGAGTTTACTTGAAAAGAATCTTAAGCTTCTTTGAAAATATCTTCTTTATTAGCACTTTTCTTTTCAGTTCTTGATATACTTATATTCTTCAACATGGCCTCCCCTTATGGAGTATTTTAACAAGTGTTTTCATTTGTGATTGTAGGCTAAGAAATGGAATTGCTTACATTTATAATGGGAGGCAGAGAGGTTTTTCTTATTGAAAAATCTTTCAATTGCGTAGTGCTTACATGTTTAACAGGAATGTTTGAATTTTGATTTGCTCTGTACAAATCACTTACTTCTTTATGGGGAATTTTGAGGTTTATTTTATTTGCTTATCCTTTACTCAACTCCTTTTGCTTATTATATTGCTCTAGCACTTTAGAAAGCTTGAAGAGAGAATTTCTTCTTGATGATAATTGATTAACTTAGGGCTCATGGCATTAAGATCCTTAATTAATATTTGGTTGCTCAGATTTAATACCCTCCAAACTTTAATTGGAAAAAAGCAATATTATTATTTTAGGCTTAATCCTGATTATAATAAAAATTATTAAGATATGCGCAGATATGTGATTTTAGTAATTTCTAGAAAAATTTAGCTTTTATGATTACATTATTTGTATTTTTGATGCTGATTTGTTCTGTTGAGAAGCCTTATACCCAATATGATCTATAGCATCAATAGTGGATTTTCTTTACTGCTGAAATCTTTGTCCATACTCAGGCGGTGAATACATATGTTAAGCTAAGGGGGACCCCTTAATATTCGAGAATATAAAGGACGATGGACTATGCTAAACATTTGAATGCTGAAGAAATTTCTGCGACGGGGAATATTTAAGTTTTAGGGATTGAATTAACATATTTTTCTGCATAAAAAAAATCTTAACCTAGTAATAAACCTCTATTAAAGTTTAAGGTTGGATAGATCAAGATTATCAAAACTCGTATCTTTTTTAAAATGTGTGCTATTGATATTATTATTATTGATTTGGTTATTATGACTGTGATTTAGATTCAAAGGGAACGCTGGAAAATTTTGCATTGAATGTTTGCGCTCGGTGAATAATTATGAGAAGCTCACGTGATGTGCAAAGTTGCCCTATAAAATTATTTTGTTTACTTTATAATTTAATTATGGGAAAATGAAGTTCAAATACATCAAATGTGCAAAAGAATATCGACTTGGACATTTAGTAAATTATATATGCATGGTCACACATTAATATATGTAAGAGATTGTATCAGAAAAGGAAAATTGTTTGGATATTGTCAAATAATTAAAATTGAGAATCTATACATCTTATTTACAAAAAGTGTATATAGTTGGCAATATAAATGAACTTACATCTTCATCAGCAATATTAGATCTATTAGAATCGTCTTAATTTAACCGAGGGACTTGTCTCTTCAAGACAACTGGTCTCAATTTAGGAGTGCGCTCATCTCTTGCGGATTTCAATTGAATATAATTATCTTGCTGAGCGCTTATATCCCCGGCAAACATAGCACGTGGTGAGCTTTTCATGTTTGCAAAGGGATCTTTGATGTTTAGCTTTTACTAAAGAAATTGTTTCAAAATAGAGGGAATATTTTACCTGAAGGGTTTTTCAATTTGTAAGTTTGAGCATAGTCGTTTTAGGAACGGGAGTTTAAGAGTATTATTGCTTGAATAGCATAAATTATTGAAAATCAATAATGATTTTATAATATTTCATAAATTTGCTATAATTTATGAATCCTCAATTACTGGAATATAAATAATCATTTATTTTATTTGATATTTTGAAAAAATCTAAAGAATTTGTCTTCTATCAATTATTTTGAACTTTTTTAAATATTGATAAAAAATAATAAATATAATAAAATTCTAAAACATCTTTATTTTTGTGATATTAAAATAAGGCGTCTGTGGGCAGTTGAAATTCCATTAATAATTTATGTGTAAATTATATTTATAGATTTCTATCAATATGCTTGATGCAACTTTCAAATCTAGATAGTATCATTACTTTTATTACAAGAAATTAATTAATTAGATGATTTTGAGTTATATCATTCGTTATGTCACAATTCATTAATCTGATCCTCATTAAACCACGATTTCATATCTCAAAATTTCAACATTCTTTATCCTATCTTATGAATTGTACATATATCTCCTCACTAATATAATGGTTTGTCAATAGCTTACTAAGGCCAGAACCTCATGCTCTCCTTCATAACATCCTCGTGATAAGTGCAACCCATATAGTAAGCATTCTTAAATACATTCATCAATACTATTGCTCTTTCGTGGTCAATACCTGTCTTCACTGCCTCATCGTAGACATGGAGACGCATTTGAAATTAATTTTCAGTTTCTTAAGATTCTTTTGCAAGAGCGTAGAATGGTTCTACTTGCGGAAGTTGTTATTGAGATTTAGATTCTGCCATTACTGCTTATAATATAATGATTTTTACTTCTATATTTATTACAATATTATTGTATTTTAATACTTGTATTAAATCATACTATAACCTTTAACCATTATAGCAACAAAGTATGCTAAATTTATAAGTTTTTTAAAAATTAATTAATTCTACATTTACTTTCTTTAATCTACTTTAATTAAGTGTCTCTATATATAAACTTTACATTTCACAATCAAAAGGCTTTCTCAGGGATCCAAACGACTAAATTCTAACAAGCGCTTATCAGCATACAATAGACATGCGAGAATTTTACACAAGCCACTGTGCTGGGGTGATATTCCATCAGCTAAGTTTCCTTGCCAGTCTCAATATTCCAAAATACTATTTTCTTGTTGTCTGAGCCAGAGATTACATAGCGAGAGTCAGGAGTAAAATTGGCTTCTAGAGGGATGCCAGACTCATTTATGTTTGAAGTAAATTTGTGCATCTACATTAAAAATTAAGAATGAGATGATTTAAGAATATGAACTTACCAGTTTTCCTTCGTAGGCATCAATTAGACAAATTGAGTTTTCAGAGGTACCAAGCATTATGTAGATACCATTCGCTGAAAATTTAAGGAATTTTATCTCGGGCAACTCTTCCAAATTGAAAATGCTGAATGGTTTCTATAATAATTAATTAATATTTCAGGATCTCAAACTTACACTTTCATAGTTACCAGCATTGAACAAATGAATTTGCTAAATTTGATTGCTGCTCTCACTACTTCCACTTCCATCCTTCACAAATAAGCAAGCTAGCACGTTTCCAGTGTTATCAAAACAAGCAGCTCTTGATTTATTCACTCTTATATTGCTTAAGAATTTATAATTAGAGATTTGTGTAAAATAAAACTATGATGCTCTCTAAAATTTAAGAATTATATTTGATCTATCAATAATACACTGTTTCTTCTCATACTCCCAAACTCTAGTTGAGTTATCTTTTGAGCAAGAAACGAAAGTGCTGTTAAGTGGGTTTACATCCAGGTGAGTAATAGTATCAGTGTGACCAATAAACGAACATAAAATGTTGTTATCATGCAGAGACCAATACATAATCCTGTCTAAAACAAAATATGAGTTTATATATTATTGAAAGAGAAATATACTTCGACTCATATTATATGAAGTCAATTCTATAAATTTCAATTAATTGTGACTTACAATTGTTGTCTCGCTTTGATGCGCACAAAATGCATTTATTGTGATGTGTGAATCTAACTAGATCTACTCCATATCTCTTGCTGTAGTAAGTGTTCACTTTGCTATAAAATTATTAATATGATGTTATTGTAAAGCTTATTCAATAAATGCAATAACAATCCCTCATTTTTAGTGAAATTTGTTGTTTTTGGTTGTGAAATATTTTACGTACTCTCCGCGCTCAAGATCATAGAGTGAAACTGAGTTATCTTCGCAACCTGCCACTAGATACTTGCCATCATGAGATAAACTTAATTATATTTTTTAATTTAATTTAAATCAATTCGATCCTAAAATATTCATAATAAAAGTTTATATCAATAGAGTTGACTTCTTTTTGCTATAGTAAACCATAAACATATAATTTTTATTAGAAATATTTACAAAATTCTTGAAAATAAGGGCTGGCTTGAATGACTCAATGAGTTAGTCTGTGATTTGCACTGGTTAAGAAGTGTCCATTACTTCAGCAATAAATTAGTATAATATTAACTAATATTTAATTTTCTATTATCAATTTTATAATTCCAAATATTAACTGCTTCCCTTTACAAAATATTCAAGGAATTAATTATACCCCATTAATACTAGAGATTTTCCTTTTTTATTAATAAATCTAAAAATATCAAAATAAAGTGGTGAGGAATAGCGAATGTAAGGCATTAATCAGTCAAAATTTATATATTACTAAATTTACTAAATGATTAAAACTTATTCGTTCAAGAGATGCTTTATTATTAGTTACCAAGTGATATTAAAATTATTATTATAAAGAATTTAAATTAATAATTAAATTTGTAATATGATTATCCCCTTAAAAGTTTTCATACTAATATAGAAAAGTTAATAATAAAGATTAGTCGAATCAGAATAAATTTATTAATAGTGTATTATATATTTAGATTGTATGAAAGAGCAATTTTCTATTCATTAATTTTACTAGAAATATTTATGAAATTATATATCCCTAAAGATTAATTTAATAATATTAGGATATTATAATTTAAACTAGTTTAATAACTATGGAAATAGCTGATATTTAACCGAACATAATTTTCAAGTCAAACTAGCATGTCATCGTGTCAAAATATGTAGATCTTAATTATTCGTTTATAAATTATGTTTATAGTAATAAGTCAGTCAAAAATAGTAGACACATAGGGACAATAAAGAGACATTCAATAGTATTCAGTATAAACCCGGAATTTCAGACACATTCAATTTTACGCAATAAAATAACAGAAATAACTTAATAATATCTTTAAGACTTATTTTATTTTATGTTTCTTATATAACTTGAATCAGATTTAGTTACAAAACAGTGATATTTGGGAATATAACTTGTTATATTTTGATTCTTTATAATGAGATTTTCTAATATTACACCCAAATAAATATTGCTAAAAATGAAAATGAAATTTCACAAAAAAAATTTCAAAATACTAAAATTAACTTTTCTAATTAAAAGCGTTAAAATACAATAATTTAAGGGAAACGTCAATCAGATAGAAATTTGAACAAGAAACTGACTTTCCTATAAAACTAAGTTTTTGATAAAAATAGTGAATCTTAATTTAGTAGCATTTAAAAAAGCTTTAATAATAATTAATCGTAATAATAAGAGTGTTAAGGAAATATCAGGGATAATTAAAGCAACAAGTTTTCTTAAACTTTTGATGAAAATAAAACTATAAATCAAAAGTCTGAGCTAAATTAAAGAAATGAAACAAATTCGATTAAAATTAATGAGCAATTATTACATTAAGGAAGGTCGTAGACTTTAACTAACGAGGAATAAAAGCATGCTCAGTAGCATAGCGATAGCATAATGTATAAAGACATGTATAATTAGCTCTAGTAATAAAATGGGCATAATGGGCAATATGGTCGTACACCTACTTTGGTGAATAGTATTTTTGCTGGGCCTGACGATTAAGGCCCCTACTTCTTTGAGATTAATAAAAACACCATAGCCTCAATTATCAAGAGGCAAGAGAGTTTGAATAGCTAAAGTAGCTTAAAAGCTAAAAAGAAAAAGTTTTAATAGACTAGTGTGGTCAGTAAAGCAAGCAAAAATTCAAAAAAATTTTAATCAAATATGCAAACCACAAAAGTCAAAGAAAAGCCAAAATTAGTGATTCATAGGAAAAAGTTCGAAGATAGTCCTCAATTAGAAAATAAAGTTGGTTATTAAAAAAGTTTAACAGGGGATTATAATCAGTAGTTTTACACTAAAATTAATGATGTTGTATCACCATACTTTAAAGTTTAAAAATTAGAAGAAAACAACAATAGATAGGAGCATAACGATCTTTAATAAAAATAAGTAAAATATGAGTAAACAGAGAATCAAACTGAAATAATAGTATAGATAAAGAGTTAATTCTCTAAGAAGCTCAACAATCAGCAGGACATGAGCAAATATGTTACAAGAGGCAGCAAGTAATGTTTAAAAATTTTTGAACTATCCTTTAAATTTACTTAACCTAGTTTAAAGAAACAACCTTCTTAGAAGTCCAAGCTCTTAGCATGAAAGTTCCCTCACTCCGATTAAGGCATCAAAATCCTCAATAAATAGTAATTCGTCTAAAAAGATCTAAGAAAGTATGAGATAACTTCAAAAACAAATCGAGGAAGAAAATGATTCTTAGAGCTCAAAAATGAATAAGTTGCAACAGAGTATAAGGTATTAAGACTAAGATGAGGATGCTGAATTCATTTAATCTCCTACAATAAGATAATTTAGCATTAAGGATAATGAAGAATCTATACAATCTCCTATGAATCTATTTCGAAAATAAACTAAACCAAAGAAAAGAGGTGTCAATAACATTAGAATTTAGAAGCTTGATAAGGGGTTAAGCAAAAGTAATAGCTTCGAAAATAAAAAATTTGCTCCTATTCAGATTGATATGATGAATCCCTAGATAAACTTGATACCAGATTAACAGTCGAGTAAGAACCCTTCTGCTTATGGCTATGGTTTTTAATTCTTAAACAAAATAATGACTTTAAAGAAAGATTCGATGTTAGATATCAGGCCAACTAGTGAACTTAACGGCCATCCAAAGGGTTCATCACTTTATAAAAGTATTTCACATAAAAGTCTTACAAACATAGATGGAGGGAGTGGAAGTAGTGATATAAAGCGCGTTAACACTTACTCATAATCAAACTTATTTGATAACTCAGCAAAAATATCTCGTTTGCATGCAGATTCACATCATTTCTAATAGGAAAGTGGTAATAGATCTAAGAATCCTATAAATTAAAGTAATCATTTATAACTGGGGAAACTACCATTTGTAAAAATGCTGTCTCATATCACTAAAATAGAGAGATCTAGTTAAAATTGTGGGGGGGCTAATATATAATTTCTAATAAGTTAATTTCAATCCTTATATTTATTCAATAACTAAGATCTTAAATGAAGTATTGTAAATAATTTTTCCAAATTATTTATAAACTATATAATATCTTTTTGTGCTTGCTTAAAAAATATTTAATTAATATGGTGTTTAACTATCCTCATAAAATAATATATCATATAAGAGTTAAAATCCATCAATCCAATCTCAAAGACAGGGTAACTAAAACTAGGGGAAGCCAACGATAAAAAAATGGAATAAACTTTCAAACATATTAAAGAGTTTAATGTTAATTAAGAGAGCTGACACTAAAAACCTTGATAATCCAGTAATCATATTTCTTAGTTTTTATAATAATTTACTTTAGAATGAAATAGTTGAGGAAATATCAAATTATAAGCTAAGGTAGAAGCCGACTGAAAAAATCAAGCCAATCTTCGAGGATTTCATTTAGGATGATAATTTAGCAAATGCTTTCAATTTGTTTAGATAGAAGAACAAATTTTTCCAATACATAGAAAGGTAAGATATTAAAAATTATTTTCAGTGCAATTAATAATTTCTGGTATAGTGGAGGTGAAAAAGATATTGAGAAAATTAAGGAAGAAATATAAAATGACCCAAAAAGACATATAAGATCAATTAATGATCCAGATCATTTAATTAACAAGAGAAATGAAAATGGCTAGACTCCGCTTTATGTGGGAGCTAAATATGGTCATTTAAAAGTTATTGAGTTCTTTATTCTTAAAAATAATGTCTGTATATATTTAAGTTAATGATTGACTTAAATAGATGAAAAGTTTTTTACATTTAAATTATTATATTGATTGAATTAGGTGCCGACCCACATATCACATCTCTCGTATAAATTAAAGAAAGCAATGATTGGAAATGTAAATTTGAAGAAGAAACTATTTTAGAAGTAGCTATTCGCTGGTCACATTTAACAATAGTATATTACCTGTTGGAAAATATTAAATGGACTAAATTTGAGATTAAAAAAGCAGTTAAGATTTGCTTCTATAATTTAATAAAAATGATCTATTACTTTTAATAATCTTTTACTTTAATTCAATTATAGACAGGTAACATTAGTATTAGAAAATAATTGATGGCATATAAATCTACAAATTTTGGATGCTGTTTCTTATGTTTATGAATTTTATTATTTGAATATCCTAAAGGGGGGATATTTACGACCCCGATATTAGAATTTTTTTTATTTGGCTAATTAATAAATGAATCATATGGAATCAAGACTTCAATTAGCATGCTCTTTATTAAATATTTTTTTAAAAAAATGTTTAGATAATTAAGATTTAAATAGTAAATGACACTTAAAAAAGATTAATATCCTGACATAATAATTTTAAATTACAAAATTCATAACTAATGAAAATAGTTTCGAAAAATTAATAAAATTACATATTTTTATATCTGGAGCAAAAAAGCTTTCGAAAGAGATTGATTTCACTTCTGAGGGCAAAAGCTTTCTCCCTTCCCTGATCCTATTAGAATTAAGAAGTAAGAGTATAGACTAACTAAATTATAACTATCATTTAAATTTATTGATATCAATAATTCCCCGAACAAAATTTATCATTAATTTCCTTTACTTACTTTTTTAGAAAATTATCTCATTTTATAGATTTGAGTAAATTAATGTGAGTTGTTAGCATTTAAATATTGTAGGGTCTTTTTAATATTGAATTTCATTAATCTATTATATATTATTAATCCTAACCCCAATTAAATAAGTTCTAAAAATAAACAACATGGGTGGTTGTTAATCAAAAAAAGACGGGAAAACTCCAAAAACTATAAACAAAAAATCAAATTTAGATAGTTAAACTCCAGGTGACTAATCACCTCTATAATCGCCAAGTGACAGAAAATAAAATAATGATAGATCAAGTAAAGAACATACAGACAGTAGGAATTTGAGCTCAAATAAACTTAAACAAAAGAATAATGGGAATGATAGTAAATCCGAAAATTAAAATAACTTGTCATCCCAGAAGATAAACAACATGAAGAATTAAACTCCATAAGAATTTTAAAGCCAACATTAAGTCACACCGAGAAGACATTAAGATTAAAATTCTCATAGTGGTATAAGTTTGTTCTTAGATCCAAACAGCCCAGAATTCGATAACAGTGTTCTAGACATTATTGAAGCTTCATTTAGGGGAAATTTAGTTCTAGTTGAGGCATTAATTGAGAAATTCAATTTAAAGGATATTAGTACTCTAATTGGATTTGATATGTAAGTGAGAGTAGGGAAAGGTAGGCAGACAAAGCAATAAAAGAATACTAATATATGGAATCCTTTACTCTATGCTATTCAATATTAAGTTATTATGTAAACTATTAACATTAATTAATTTAAAATTTTATAAAATTAAGTTAAACTTTTACAGATTGCAGGAAGATAAGAGGCTGTAGTGAAAGCATTATTTGAAAAAATACCAACTTTTCATAGGATAAATTGCCTGGCAAAACCATTCACAATTGATCAGTAAAAGGATATAGCATTCGATCATGTTAAGAGAATAAAGCGAGAGTCATTCGCACTAAAGCTCTCCATTCTGAACCACGACGATAAAACTTTCAAGTATTTGTGGAATGAAAACAGAATACTATGGAATTTAGGTCATTTTATGTAATGTTTAAGGAAGATTATAAAAGGTGATTGGGATATGGGCTTGAAAATTTTAATGGCTTCTACAACAACTAAAGTCATATTTATGTCAATTAATGAGGTGCATGATTTTATAGATTGCATAGATTTGATCAGATAAGAACTTATACTTTCTGAGTCCTCAAACCCTAAAATTGGAATAAAACTCAAGGAATATTTATTCTCAAGACCTTACTATATCTATGCCATATTTATGGAGATTGCAGACTTTGGAGATAAACCTGATAGAGATTACCTTTAATCTTGCCTATCAAAATTATCTCAAGATGATATATAATTTAAGCATAAAGACTTAAAGCAGTTATTTGATATACTTGATGATACCAATTGTCTAGAGCAATTCAGAGATAGATTGTTGATGAAGTTTGAAAATAGGGATTCTGAAATAGAGAGATATTAAAGAGGGCTTGCGAGAATATTTGAGAAGGAAAGTTCTGTTGACAGTAAAGATCATTTGAGTATACTGGAAGAGTTAGATTTATTTGCATTCAATAGTATAACAGTAAATGGAGAAGTTACTAACGCCATGATTTAAGCTTTAAAGAGAGGATTTGAACATATGATAAAGTACTGTTTCGATTAAAATGAAGGTTTCTTAAATTTAAGATCAATCATTAGAAAGAATAATAAGTTTGAAGTGTAAAATGACATAGCTTAAATGCATGTAGAGTTCTTTTAATATCAAGGGTAAAACTTCAATTTATTCAAGCATATCTACTACAACTTGATTGACTTATACTAGCTTTCAAACTTTCTAGAAGTTTTTGACAAATTAGCAGAATAAAACAGCATCCAAGTCATAAGTTTCATAATTACTGAGCCTAAGTTTCTATCTTTGTTTCAGACTTCACTAGAACTTTAAAAATATCTTTTTATATCTGAAGTTGTGGAATTAACAGATAGGTATGAACTTTCTAACATTAAGAAAATTATATAACAAATTCCTTATAAGAAATATTAATAAGAAGTCAAAAAAGGTAATATAGGAATCTCATTTACAAAGAAAACATTGACACATCTTGAGAAACTTGAGGAGAAGAAAGAAGATTAAATAATTATTTTAGGAATAGATTTTTGTTAAGAAAGAAATTAAATGTATAATAAATTAAATTAATTTTTGTGTAATTTATAAATAGTTAAAGCATTTGTAGAAAATTTAAATTTTACTGTAAATTTTAGTTTGCTATTTGATTTTTATTTTAAGAAATATCTTTCTAATTTAAACTTCATACCTACCACAATTTAATTTCGTTTATAAATAATTTAATAATACGTTTTTCTATTTCTACTATAAGAAAAAGTAGAAGCTACTTAAATCTAGAGGTAGTGGATTGATAGAGTTTACTGCTTTCAGCAGTAACTCCCCATCAAGATCTAGAACAAACACTATTATTCAAAATGACGATGAAAAAGCACCATACAAGGCAAATGCTCAAAAGAAATAATCAGTGCTCCTAACTCCAGTTTAAGAGTAAACCAGTGAGAGAAGAGAATCAGAATTTGATGAGAAAAACTTAGGCAAATCATTGAATTTAGTAACTTAATCTAGAGATAAGCCAATTCCTAAGCTGGAAATGAATAAGAATCATTCTGAAAACCCTAATTTCCTTGGGGTCAACTAAAAGCAAAAAAATCAATTAGCTAACTAATCCCCTAAAAACAGTTAAAGTGGAAGGAAAAATAGTGCAAGGAAAAGTAATGCTGACAGTCCTAGAGGTTTACTTTAGTTTTTATTTTTATTTACAAAAGAAATCCTCTTTAAGGAATGTTAATGGAAATGCACTTTTAAATTCCTCTGATACCAAATCAAGTTAAGATGAGTAGTTAAAAATGCAAGACATCGTCCTTTTAAAGAAAGACACTGGGAAAACTAATAAATTACTGGAAACTTAAGAAAGTTTGCTTAATATCTAACTTGACACTTAAAAGGATAAATTAGATTTCCTGAAAAGTCTCAAGAAAGAATAAGATTCAATCAATGTGAAAAAGCTAGATACAAAGGACTCTTAGATTCATAAACAAAAAGTGAACAAAGGCAAGAAAGAATCTTAAGACACTTATGAAGATAACGATCATGACATAGATTCAGCAGATGCTAGTGACGATGATGATAACAATAAAAGCAGACAGATGAGTCAGAGACTGCCAAATATTATGCACAAAAAGCAAAGTACAAAGAACCCAATAAATGACATTGTAAATGCTAAGGAAACTGATGCCAAGGGTTTTGAAAGATTGCCAAAGTAGATACTTGAGAGTATTTCAACGAATAACATCTAGCTTCTGAAGTATCTCTTAGCTAAATACAACATCAAAAATGTAACTTGGATAAAACATATTGACTAAGCAGACATTCTTGAGGTAAAAGGGAGTGATTTGCTAAGCCCAAGTAAATCAAGTAAAAATAATTCTAGAAAGGGAAGCCCTGATAAATCTATCGTTAAAGACAATAAGTTAAGTCATGATGTGTCAATGTGGAATCCCGTGCTATTTGCAATTTATCATCAGAGAACTGATATGGTTAAGTTGCTTCTTGAAAAGTATGTAACAAACTTTACTATGGCTATTAGGTTACCACCTGTAAATGAATTTACAGAGTATATCATTCCTGGTTAAAAGCCAGTACTTGAATAATGGGGTAGAGGGAGAGGAATGAATTTCTAGAATGATATTGATAACTCATTCATAGGAGGTGGCTCACCAGAACATGATAATAACAATTTGTCTTAAATCAATATTCCCTTCAACCCTTCAGATGCTAGGGTTGAGTGCTTTGGTATTGAACTAGCAATTAGAAACTAAGACATACAAACTTTAATGTATCTTTGGAATGAGTAGCCAGGAATGTGGGAAGAAAGACATTTTGCTTTTGTTCTGGATAAAATCCTATAACAACACTGGGATATAGGACTGGGTTGTATTTTTAGATCCAAAACTTCTCACTTAATTTTTAAGGCTCTCAACCCTGAAGACAAAGACAATTTCTTATTCTCTAAAATCGTAGATAAAATTACAGATACAGAGTACTGGGAGCGTGAACAGTTCTTAGACCAAAGATAAAAGCCAACTTAAATTACAGAGAAATAAGTATAAATAGTAGTTGAAGAATTGTAACATGCCCCTTATGGCAGTTATGCTTGCTTGAAATATCCAAAGCTATTTATGAAATTTAAACTGCTCGAAAGTACTTTACAAAGAGTAAAGTACGATGATATCTACGATTATGTGATAGCAAGAAAAGAGAACTTTAGACATTTGCAGGATTTTATAGCTGAAGAAGAGAAAAGTAACAACTTAAAGTCTAAACTAAAAGAAAAATTATAGTCAGTTTTAACTCAAGCTTAAGAAATAGAGCAATCTAAGAGAAGAACTCCAAATGACCCAAAAGACATAGTATAGCTTATCAAACTTGGCGACTTGAACAAACTAAAAGAATATTTCGAGAAAGACGATAATAAATAACGACTTGAGTAATTAAATTAACTACAAGGTCATATTGATAACGATTACCAAAAAATGTATCAATCAAATGTTAAATACATTCCAAGTGATGAAACTATATAAATCTTACTGGCAGACAACTCAACTTACGAATGGAATCCCTTAATATTTGCCCTATTTTATTAGAAAAAGGAAATGGTAGAATATTTCTGTGAAAATAAAAGCGTCTATGTGAGGAATTGCTTAACAACTCCTTTTATAATTGAGGTAGATGAGGATGCTGAAGATTTAGATGAAGAGAAATTTATCAAGGAAAAAACTGAAATGTTCTGTCTTGTTATGTGTAAAATTAAAAGCATACTAAATCCATTTAAATTGTATCATTCCTATAAGTTTATAATGCTACACAACAAGGAAATCTTTAAATATCTGTGGCGTAAATGTGCATACATGTGGAACGACATCCATTTCGTAGCCCTAGCAAATTTTATCTTCGAATCTCAATGGAGCGATGGCATCAAAGTACTTTTTGCTTCAGCGAACACTCACCAAATCTTTAACGCGATGAATATGTATGAGAAGGAGAAGTTCCTAAAATTCTGTGATAAATCAATTTCAAAAATAAATCCAGCTGCCATTAAGGATTTCAGATACTAGATGTCCTTTGACCCCTATAATATTTACTATCTGCCAATCGTAGCCACAAGAGAAGATCTTCAAGCTTGGGATAAAGATGAGACTTCAAAGGAATTATTCATTAAAAACTGCCATTTAAACTTTGATGAGCGATCCTTCGCCATGCTGAGCAAGTTGAATTCTCACTATGTGGGCGAGTTTATATCTACAGCAGAAGGCAATAGCAGTGAAGTTATACTTAACTTTGCGAGAAAACTAAGGAGATACATCGGTCAAAGTCTGCAGTTTTGACTTTGTGAATTAAAATCTAATTATAAGTGAAACTATTTTAAGATTAATATCAGTCTTTTTAATTAAAGAGACATCAAGCAATTTTAATTTTATGATTATCTATAAGTTATTTCATTAATTCTTCAACTTATATCACTTTATTGGTTTAATGATTAATTTAAACTCCTAAACCTAAAATCTCTAACTTTAATTATAATAATATTAAACTATATTAAAATATGTCACTAAGATAGATTAAAAAGCAGCAGAAGGGTGGTGAAGATCAGCTCGACTTGGAGGAAATCCAAGAGATGGAAAGAGAAAGCAAGAAAATCAAGAAACCTACTTTCACTGCATTCGCGTACATATATAATCACTTTGTTAATATATTTTAATTATAGAATGTCAGATAGCGAAGAAGAAACTAACATTAATATTATTATTATTATTATTAATTCTTATAAGAAAATGATGATGATCAAAACGACAGTGGGAAGGATGAAAAGAGTAAAGCAGATGTAGCAAACGATGGCGACAAGAAAAAGAAGAAGAAAAAGCGCAATAAAAAGAAGAAAGCAAAGCAAGAAGCAGATGAAGTTTAAACCTAAGCAGCAGTGGACAATCAGCAACCCAAAGATACTAAGAAAGCAGATAAAAGTGGTAAAACTATTAGCAAATAAGTGGATGATTTGGCATATCTGGATTAAATAATATCCAAGCAGCAAGAGGAGATTAAACAATAGTTTGGGATTACTCACTTCACCTCTAATCATGACTCTGTCCTCAGAATGGAGAGACGATTCTTCAATTACAAGAAGGAATTGAAGAGTTTATTCGCTAAATCAGCTCAAGCATATGGTGCAATAGGTGGACATGAAGAGGAGAAAGAAGATAGAAAAGTGAATAGGAGTGCACTTGAGGAGCAATATGAAGGGGCTAGCAAGAAAATGAAGAGAAGACTCAGGATGGTGGAGAAAGCGCATGAGAAAAATAGAGTCAGTACTGTCAAGAAATATTTACTGGTTTAACCTTAAGCTGAATTATTAAATATTTTATCAATTCATAATGTATTACATATGAGATTTATATTTGTGTTTGACGATTTTATTTATGTTAATATGATATAATTGCTATTGAATGGCCAAGAGTAGATAAGTCATTGAAAATGGAGCATATCAGATCAAATAAGGAGACTGGCCAAAAGATCTTCAGTTTTATCAAGTTACCAGAGTATTAAATATTGGATAAGGAATTCAAGGCAGTACAAGCCACTAATGATATCTCCTAACTCATGCATTTCCTACAAAGAAATTAACACAATAATTAAATTCCTTTGATTTAGAAGTAGGTATATTTTTACTATATATAATTGATAAATTTCTATCATCATGAGAGTTTAGTGTACTTTGCAGATTTTCTAAGAATCTAAGGCAAATTCAGTGATAGTTTTCACTTCTTAGAGAGATGCTTGTTTGCTTTCTAGGAGGCTTTTTGCTTCGAATTCCAACCAGTGCCCCCTGAAAAGAATCAAGATTTTAGCATTAAAAGTAGTAATTTACATGTTTTATAAAGATGAGTTCTTCATTCCATAAACCAGATTGGATATGGATCACGAACACCTGAATAAAGTATTTGCTGAGTGTTTAGTGAAATATATCGACATTCTTGGAAGAAAAGGTTGTAGTAAGACTGCTCTGGAATATTGCAAATTGCTGTTAAGTTTAGACCCATAAAATGATTTGTTTGGTTCACTTTTGAGATTAGATTTTTACACGTTGAGAGCTCATGAATACTAGTTTCTCATTGATTTCTGCAGGAATTTAAAAATAAACATAATTAACAATTTAAAAATTAAGATTAAATTACATATCTCATCAATTAATATAAAATATAATTTCACAAAGGAGATCTATCCAGAAGATTAATAAGCCAGTGTTTTAATCATACCAAATTTAATGATGACTACTTCTTTGGCAAAATATCAACAAGAATTAGAAAAGAAAGGTCCTTTGAATTAAAATTATACAACTCCAGACCTAGAGCAAACTCTCAACGACCTTCAATAAATGTAAGCTTAATTCTATTTGCAATATTTGTTTTTTTTAGTGAAGGAAACATGAGCAATTTACTTGACCTTAACCCAGAGGCACTTTTAATATCAGCCGTATTTTTATACCCTAAAATGTTAGAACTTCTCTTGAGAAAAGTAGCACAGAAACAAATCAACATGAACACTAAGAAATCTCATTTCAAAGGCTTCTAGGCAAAGACTTGGACTGAGATACTTGCTCACTCGTTATTCACAGAGATTGGAGACGATTTAGGAGGGTAGCACAGTTATACTTGGATGCTAAGTGTTGTTGATAGAAATACACTGAATGAAGCATAGCAAGAAGAGCTCGTTGAAGAAGTTCTTCATAAAAATCATTAAAAATACGCGAAAATTTATAATTTATTTGTTTTCTTTTCAAGTTAAGCTTGAATCTTAAATCTGCAAGAACATTTGATCTTTTTATTGAAAGATTGTCATATTTCGTCTCATTTCTTCTATAATAGCTAATTCTTTTATCATTCTTGTAAGCTGCACAAGACAAAAATTATTTTCATATTGATCTTTTGGGTATATCTTAACTTTAATAAATAACTTTAGTTCTTGGAGATAGCCCAATTAATTTGTCTGTTTTAAATTTATAATATAAAAGTTTATTTATTTGACAAAAAATCATTAACTTAAAACAATGGGATTCAATACAAGAAAAGTTATCTTTTTCATTGGACGCCTGCTTTTAGCTGTAGCTCTGATAGCAATCTTAAAATAAAGTTTCATGAAAACTTGTTTAATATTTGATAATTTCCTTGAATGGGGTACCACATGTACAATCACGGACACTCTCTCTATAACAAGCATCTCCACGCTTTAAGAAAGCTAGCTCTCCCAGATTCCCAGGGATCCTCCCTAGTTCCAGGAATAGGCATAACTTATGAGAATTTAAATCAGCAAATCGTAAAGGGAGACGCAGCTCTATTCGCACTTAGTGGCCTCTTACTAATCCTTAATCAGAGAAAGCTAGGCGCTATGTTTATGATTCTAGCTATCTCATTCATTCTACTCACAAAGGACAATTTCATGTTGAAGAGTGGGGCTCCAGGAAGTAAAGTTAATCAGACTGAGCAAAATCAACGTGTCTTAGATTTCTTCAAGCATCTCAGTTTGATTGGTGCTGCACTATTGATAATCGATAATGGAGGCAGGAAGTATGTTAAGTCAGAGGGATCAGAGAATAGAAAAGCAAAGCAAGAATGAAAGATATACATATCTCACTATGCCTAACAATAAAGATGTAAATTTTTACTTGACAAAAGTTAATGACAAAAATACCATGGTATAATTTATTGAAAATTAATTCATTGATCTTAAATTATACATACATCCCATCAAAAGATTTGCATCATAACTTTAACAATAGAAAATATTAGATAATAAATCCAATATAAAAATAATAAAATGTCATAATATTCCTCATAAAACATCATAAACGATAAAGATTAAAAAACACAATATAAATTATAAAATAAATCAAAATTTTATAATACCCTTCATATCACATAAGAGCTCTCTTTTCTTTATTAACTATTTCAAATACTTTTGATAGTAATTTACTAGGGCATAACTCAACAAACTCACTGCCCTGTTCATAATAACTTACTTTAACTATTTTTTCAATGCTATTTTTCAATTCTTATGATAAATTCCTGCCTCTTGCAGCTGTATATTCTTCCATTAATCTGTAAACAGCTGGGAAAACATCTGAAATGTTAATATCAAACAAAGTATTTGAAATATATAAAAAATTAAATCTGTTTGTAGCTTTGGTGGAGACTATTTATTTATCTATGGAATCATATTTATTAATTTTTCAGTGAGATATAATTTAGTTTTAGCTCCAGAATTTTGAATGGATTCAGCAAAAGCAATGGCTATATCATGAGCTTGGTATAGTGAGGTTATTTTATTAATCAAATTTTCAGCATTCTTCTTGGCTTGTGAATTAGAGGAGCCTACATATGGAGAGATACCAGCTACTATTTTTAGAATCAAAATTATATCCAAACGATCTTGTATTTCAGCCAGTAAGTTATGCAGGACCTCAGCCTCCTAAAGAGTAGGGGACAAAGAAGTCTTAGACCCAATTTAATTGCCATATAATTCTTCTAATGGCTTTAGAACCACTTATTCCAAAGCTGGATAGAACAATTCATTCTAAATCAACAGCTACTTTTATTTCACAGAAGATTCAGCTAAGTTAAGCAAGGCATATTTCTTCTGTTCTCCAGTTTGTTTCATTAATAGTGATAAAACTTAGGTTATTTCTTCTGAGGCTTGAGGATTCTTTAAATCGTTGTAGTTTACTTGAGTTTTATCTATTTACTATATAAGTTGCTACTTTTATGGTTATTGCTGGATAGGTGATGCTCTCACATTAGTTCTATTGCTTTACTGTGATTTTGCAGGCTACTGATCTTGAACTTAAATTAAAATATAAAAAAAATAAGTAAAATAATAATGATTATGATCAAATTATACAATTTTTTTTTGATAAATTCTTTAAAGCCATATTTTTCTATATTATTAATTATTTCCAGTTGTAATTTATAGAGAAGATTTATTTAAAAATAGAATTCCTAATCAAATTAATTTTGTTTGATTTTTAAATGAATTATTTTCTAAAATTTTATAAGTATAAAATTCTATACATTCATAAATATTAGCTTATTAAACTTAAATTGAAATATTTTCTTCATCAATATTAGGTTTGAACACTTTTCTGAAATTATTTGACTACTCTTTTCCTCTGTTTTTGACTGGACTTGCCATTAAAGTCTCATCCATATAACTTGATTGACTTTTCATCCTCATTGAAGCTATTGAGTTATTCAAGCCAATTTAACTAGAATTCATCATTATTCCATTAGCTCCTTG
Organism: Oxytricha trifallax; assembly: GCA_000711775.1. Lineage (NCBI taxonomy): Eukaryota > Ciliophora > Spirotrichea > Sporadotrichida > Oxytrichidae > Oxytricha > Oxytricha trifallax. The sequence continues at coordinate 17,137 of ARYC01003124.1, read as the reverse complement.
CTCCAGAATCTTTAATATTTTAGTTTAATCGAATTCCTTCTGGACGTATTTCTTGATAAATTATTCACTCTCATCTCTGGAAAAGGGTTGATTGTTTTACTCAAGTTTTAGTATAGCTATTTTTATGTTTTATCGCACATCAGATGAGGAATCGTTTATATAAGCCGATATAATAGTCATTAATTTGCCTGTGTCTTTAAATTATAATAGCTTTTAACCCATGTTTTGGATAATGTAAGCTATGCAGACTGCAACTGATGACCTTATCTTGTCTGATTTGCTATCAGAATTTTAAATGATATTTTACATTAGTCTTTGCTCAGATATGTTTACAGACACTCTAAAAGGAAAATGTAAATTAGGGAAAAATATTACGTTTCTAAAGTACTTTTCGCAGTATCAGCGATAAAAGAATTAGTGTCAGAGGATTTCTTAAGCAATAAATTTAATGTAGCATCAACATCTTAATCAAGCTATCTCTACAAACTCATATAAGCCTCTCCTATTGCTAATAAACCATGTTTACATAAACTCGATCTTAGTGAGTCCCCAAGTTTAAGCAATTAAACCATCATTTAATGAAGATTAAGTGACTGGAGCTCTTCTTGATGGTATTTTAGAGCTTATCTTATTTACAGAATTCCAAGGTTTTACTTTTCCCAATTTTCATCTACAAAGTTTAATGATTGACTAAATTGAAATTACTTGATAGATTCTGGAATGCAGCTGAAATATCCTTTTAAGGATTTTCTAGGGGTTAAAGCCCTTCATATGGCAACATCATTTCGTTTGTTAATATATTATATAAATATTTTTTAACTTGTACTCATTCTCAAGCTAGACCTCAAATTGGCAAGATCAGAAGTCTATTTTCTCATATTTGGAGCTTTTAAAGTGTCACTTGAAAACAGTTGCTCTGCAACTCCATTCTATAATATTATTATATAAAATATTATAGATTTACATATTAATTACTCTGGCTTCTATTCATGTCATAAGGATCAACTGTGATTGAATTATTCTTTTATAATTCAAGTCTACTTTTACTCTTGCTTCCTCCAATAATATTGGTATTACTGTTTCCATTAATATTTGTTTATAATTTATTTTATTAAGAAGGTCTTTAACTCTTGTTCATTATATTTGGGGATTAGCCTACATTTTGATACTCGACTTTATTCACATATTTATTGGAGTAAATATTTGGTGTTTAGTCCATATAATCAACTTCTTGATGAATATTTCTTGCAAAGAATTTAGGAGAGCTTTCTAACTGAGATTAGTTCAAATCTATCTTTGAGTTTAATTTTTATTTTTCATTATCATTAGGAACTCGTTCTGACTTGGCAATTAAAGGTTTTTTAATTTAAATTTTAAGGTTCTAACTTTTTAGAGGTGGGTTAAAAGAGGATTGAGTTGAATTTTCTTGATCAAAATTCTAGTCAAAATTAGTGTTTTAGAAATTTTGTGGAAATCTAGAACCATTCGGCGGGGAGTTGAATCTGCCAGTAGACTTCAAAAGTCGAAGCTTCTCTGATATTTAAATTGGTGTAGCATTTCTGTTATCATTAATGTGAATAAATTCTTCCATCTAATCTTTAGCTAGTGAATTCGTCTCATTTTGGGGTAGTTTAAACTTGTTACTTGATATTATATCCTGACCTAAACCCTAAAACACTCTCCTTGGAGCAGCCAATGTTTTCTGTTTAGTTTCCTTAGTTACCATAAAATCTTCTTAAGATTCAAATTCTTTCTACTTATTTTGAAACTTTCTCTGGCTTTATTGAGAATTACTGACAGAAATGTCTTTTACTACTTAATTATAAGGTTAGAAATCAGTTTCACTGATGTTATCAGTAAAATCCTATGAGAAATATTAGTCTGCTGCTTAAATGCTTCTACTAGGTGGCTTCTATTATTTTTACTAAACTATAACTTTTTGTTCATTCTACACTGAGTACACATGATTAGTGGGTAGAGGAAACTCCAATCTTTAAATATCATCTACCTTACTCAAGAAAGGTATATGCTGGGTGTCTAACCTATCACAAAACTTATCATAGAGAGTTTTATCATCTGCTAAGCATTCATATAAAGCTTCTAATATTTGAGTTCTTTAGAGTTTTGTTGCCATTAGTGCTAGGGTTTCTTAAGCCAAATATCTCACTTTTAAAGGTTCTTCTTTATTTGTGAAGAGATAAGACAAGGGTTCTACCAGTTACATAAATCTATAAATTAATATGGTAAAAAGTAATCAAAATATTTATTAAAATATTATATTGTTTGACATAAATAGGTTATCTTCTCTAAATGATGAATGATTTTAAAGGTCATTCATTTAAGATCCATCTTAAGTGAGAATAATTATTATTATACTTCTCAATAGTGACTCTTTAGCATCATTAGACACTCTGTAAGTTTTGAAAAGATGCAATAGATTCAGTATTAGTGACTTAGTTTTCATGTGCTATAAAAGTATTTTAGAAAAGAATTATTTATTATTACAAATGAAAGTTAGACAAAAAGTTGCTCTATCTCTTGTCTGATTATTTCTTTAGGATCATTCATTTTCATAATCAAACTGTGAATGAGCTTTGTCAAATTTGTCTTCTCTGCCATCTAAGCATTCTTCATAAGATACTCTAATAGTAAAGTATTGAATAAATATATATATTTATACTTACTTAGAATTCTAATGCCACCGAGCACAATCTTCATGTTATCATCATTAATAAGAAACTATTCCACAAAGGTTATAAAAGAGGAGCAGTAGTGCATGAATTACTGCTTCTGCTAGAGACTCATTTCATAGATAAACTTTTCAAGATCCTCAACTACTCTTAGCTTTATTTTCCAGTCACTGTGCTGCTGAATGTGCTAAATCATATTTAAGGGGAGACTTCCAAATGCAAATAAGTTAGAAATTTATGGAATTGCTTTAAATAACTAAATATTCATTATAATTTTATCATTTAATAGGATAAATTTATATAAAAATAGGCTTATTCTTGTAGATTTCTATCTCTTTGTTAAATTTGTAACTGATTTTAAACAGCTTAATTAATTGCAGAAACTTCCTGCTAAACACTTAAAAGCTCTGTTAATTGTTATTTTTATTGAGGTTTTAGTCTATTATGGATATCTGGAAGATATTCCTAGAATTAATTTAAGATTTCCCTCAGTGATGTTTATGCCTATACTCTAATAGAATCTATTTTATTTATAATTATATTCAGAAATGTTAAATTATTTTATTAAATAAATTATTCGTTTTAGTATTTATGAGTCTATATTATCACCCTTTGCCCTCAAAAGCAAAGATTCAATTATTTTGAAGAATTCAATAGTTTGTACTACGCTTTGAGTTTTATCAAACTATATTACTTGAGGTACGTATTTCACACATTAGTGTCTCAAATGTGGCTATATTAGTAGGTAATTAAATAAATTTGAGATAATTGATTCGCTTGAGAAGAATAAATAATCCATTGAATGCTTTATCATTATGAAATTTATAAGATATAATCATATGATGTAACTTACATTAGCGTTTTCTATTCCATTTTTAAGCATTAAATTGAGAATAGCCTCCACGTTATTAGTCACTTCACAGTAAACTTATATACATTTAAGATTTTAATCTCTCAGTACATGATTAGAAGTCTCAAATAATCCGATTAAATTTGATAAGATTAGACCTATGTGTACTTCTAAGTCTGGATCATTTTTATATAAACTATTAGAAATTAATATGTTTATATTAGTTATTATAGTTTAATTAGGTTTATCAGTTATTCTAAGATCTTGAGGGTTTCTTCTTATATGTATTCCACTTCACTTTAATTTAACTATAAGCATATAATAATATATAAATTTATTAAGTTTTTGTTTACATTTGATATAGGTATTAATGATGCCTTTAATCCAAGGATTAGCTTAAAATATATATTTTCATAAATTAAATATAAAATATATATACAATAAATACAAAATTAGTTTCTTTAGATTCCCAATCATTACTGTGTCTGATTTTGCAATAACTCTTGCTCTAATTTCTTTAAGAGTTTGCAGACGTTTCTCCGGTTCGTTTATCAAAGATTGCACTAAATCCATTTTATTTTAGTAACCTTTTTAATTAAATTTATAATATTAAGTTGTAATTTCACTTTAATAATAATAAGATTTAATATTTTAATCTATAGTAAATTTAGAGCGATCAGATCTCTAGTAAAATACTTATTTAAAGTTTTTTATTTTATATAATTCACAAATATTTCTGATTGACAACGAATTGCTGTTGCTGCAATGTTTATTATTGTCTCTCCTACATATTATAAAAGTATTATTTTTGTTAGTTTTAACTCCCAGTTGAGGTACGATTAGTTGCAGCTTGGGTACCTCCACTCACAGTTGACTAACTTTTACTGTGTAGGCTTGTTGAATGTGACTATTTTTGATTAATTTAATTGGCCATTTGGATTATTCGGTCTCGCTCAGATAACTTCAGAAGCTTTGAATTAATTGTTGATTATTTGGCTTAACCTGCACTTTTTTAGCGTTTATGTGATTACTTTGGTGGCAACAGACTATAATTAGTTGAGCAGCTTTATTTCAAAGGATTTTCAATTAGAGATTCATTATGAACTTGCACAGAATCGTTAACTTGTGAATTATTTTGGAGATTTATCAGCTATTCAAATATATCACATTAACCAGAGTGTTAATTGCAGATTTTTATGAGTTATTTCAAGTCAACAAGTTAATTATTGACTTTAACTTTGACTAATTTCTTTCTGTTGCTTTCTTAAACTGACTTATTAACTGACCTATTGCTCAATTACCCTTAACTCATTCTCTAGCTTACTTTACTATTTTAATTAGAATTTTTAGTTTCTCTAGAAGAAGTAGATTTAGAATTTTTAGAACTCTTTCTTCTCTAGGATATTTACTAAGAATCATGATGAACTTGCATTAATCTCTGCTTAAGTATTTTATCTTCCTCAGTTTCTTTAAATTCAGTCAACTCATAGTTGTTTATTGAAGATTAAGGCCGCATTATGAGGGATGACTGGAATAAGGAGTCTTAGTGATTTGAAGTGGATTGCTGCATATAGTTGTGTGTTATACTTGATTTATTATTGTGGTTGATGCTGCTTTTAGTCAAGGAAGTTTCAATGTTATTGTTAAATTGAGAGCTTAGTAAGAGAGATTGTTGAAATAACGACTGCTCATTTATTAAAATCTATTTAAAAATAGTGCCAGAAAGAGATGAATTTTATGATAATAATTTTTTAAGATTATAAAACTTATGGGCGCTCTTAGATTTATGGTATTTTTCCTAAAGCTTTTGCTTAATCTTATCTTTAGCTTAGTTAGGATTAATTTTATTTTAATTTAAGTTTTTCTACATCAATTCAAGTAAGTTATCATATAGTTTCGATCTGCTTACCTAATCCTCTTTACTTTAAGTTTAATTTTTACTTGCTTTTTGCTTTGATTCTTTTGCATTAATATTTTTAGATTAATTATTGCCATTTTTAGATCGATGAGAAACTTGCCCTGATCTTGGAGTTGGAGACAAAGACTTATCGTTTTCCTTCAGCTGAATTGATATCCTTTTATTAATTTTAGACTTTTAAGATTGTTTTTAGTTTTAACTATCTTAAAGAAAGTCCATTTCTTGCATGATTGAACTTCTTGAATCGATTTTACTGCGTTTTGCATTAGTACTTATTTTTGTTCCTGAATTGATGTTTGCCCTTTATGATTCTAGTTTATTTTGTTTATTCTCATTAATCTGCTTTTATAAATCTTGATTTTATTAAGGACTTAAAAGTTGGAACTAATTCTTATTATTTACAGATTATTTCTACTATTCTCTTGCTATTTTTGATAATTTTTATGCCAAAGACACATTTTTAGGTTATGGGATACCTGTCTAATTTGAAAGATTCCCTTTAGATTCCCCATCCTAAACAATGCTAATGCTTTTTTAATTTTCTTTATCAATAGAACTCCTTCTTTTCTCATTTTTAAATCTGAGCTAACTTTTTAATTAACTTGGTTGTTAATTATCTCTCTATTTTACATAAACCTGTGATTAAGCCTAGTTCATGTCATTAAGAATAGATTGATAATCTTTTATACTTGATTTAACAGCTGAATTGTCCACAAATATCTAATTATTGCTAATATTTTATATCTCATTAAATGGTCTCTGTGAGTCTGATTGTTAGGATGATTATGACTATTATCTGAGTTTTTACTTATCCACATAATTTTGATAGATTTGCTGTTGCTGCTGTGGATTCAGATATATTTGATTTTGTTGTTGTGTTTGCTTAATAACTGAGTCTGCGAAGTTTGAGCTCTCGAAGTGTTTTAAGTTACCACTGTGTTTGTTGTGTGGATCTGGAGATTTAAAGCTGTCATCTAATCTTTGATGTTTCACGTTTTATAAATTATAATTATTGAAATATAGAGGTTTTCGATTTGTAACTCATAATCGTTCTCTTTGTTATGACAATTTTACTATTTATGCTTTATTAATTGAAATTATTGATTGTTAGCGAGTGATTTAGACCTTAAATGTGTTTCTTGAGATGAATTCAACAATCTATTTTATGATGTAGACAATACTTTTGCTCTAAGTTCTTTTGAGGGATTCTTTCGTTTTCTCTGTTGAGATTATTGACTCGTTTATTGTTAGATCACATAAGATTGATCTGTATTTTTGGTTATATTGTGATTATCAGTAAATCTTGATTAAATAAAATAAATAAACCAAAACTTAAGATTTATAGTATAAATCTTATAATATATAATTGATTGGTGTTGCTGAATAGATGTGTCGCGCTTATTTTAATTGCTAAACTCCTGAAAGTAGGATAAATCTTTAACATTAGAAACCAAATCGTTTTGATTTTCTAATTCATACATGCTGAAAGACTCAAGTAGCTCTGCTTCCATTTTACAATTAACAAACAACTAAATTATTTAATTAAAAATGTCAGCAAAATTAAAATTAAAATCATATTTGTAAATTTAACTGCTAATTTAATTTCTTGATTGATAAAATTAGTTACTTTGATATTATTAAATTAATCAAAAATATTCATATAAATATATTTAAAACATTTAAAGGAACAGAGTCTGAGTAATTTGCATTAAATTATACAGACTCAAAAGTATTTATAAATCAGAAGGCCTTTAATTAGCCCCCAGATTCAAAGTATAATGGATATTATAATTATTTATAGTATTTTAAAGATATTCTTTTCTTATCATTTTCACATATCATTATTGTTGTTATTTTTAGAGTCCATTTTAACTTGTTCTAAATGTAAATATTCCCTGTAAGCTCTGGAGTTATCATTCAAGAACTATTACCACCCTGATAAACTCATCTCCCCATGATAGTCAATAGGCTGATCTTTATGTCCTTTCCTGAAGATTTTAATTTGTGGGATGGCTGTGACTTCAAAACCAGCCACATCCTGGAGATGGGGATGTGAGTGAGTTGAGGGCGGAGGTATATCGTTTTTAGAAATATCCAAAGTAGCCAGGACTAAGTTTCTTACTACTACAAGTTAATTTCCAAGAGCACTCCAAAGTTAGAGAACATTCAGACAGTGCTGTCCTTCTGTTGAGTGAAATAGAACTAACACATTAATTAAAAACATTAAATAATTCATAAATATATGAATCTCACATCTTTGTCATGGTCAATAACTTCTTAATTGAAAGTTTATCCAACCAAGATCTTTACAGGTCCAACAGTACTTTTACTTCTACTATTAATTTAAGGAACCTCTTAACTTCTATAATGAGATCTTATATTTTTACCAACGAAATCTCTAATAAATTAAGTCAAAGTCTCTTTTGTCATATGAGGAAGAGAAGTCTGTGAGTAGGCATATTTCTTTAATTAAGAAGTTGAGGTGTCCAGGATTCTTATGGCTGGCTGCTATTCAGGGGTGATGCTCATATATTCAGCTAATCGGTTCTATATCCCTGGTATTCCAGCATCAGCTACCACGAAAAGAATAAAATAGATCAAGTATTAAATTAATATACTAATATGAATATCTTCTTTGAATTACGATGCGACTTCATGAAATACTTTTATATATCCAGTAACTGGGCTTCCTTTTTGTGGTTATTATCTAAATAACATAATTGCTGGCTTATTTTTACTCTATTTAGAATTTTAATCACTATTCTGTCCAAAAATTAATTCGATATGATCTTCTTTAAATTCAATCACGTTTTCCACTAAATTTAGGGATAAAAACTGTAGGATTGGCTACACTTCCCAATTACCGTTGTATATTATTGGTTTTAAAGTAAGATCGAATTGCCTGAAAAGTGATAGTTTTGGTTGATAAATTAATTTACAAACACATAATATTATTGTAATTTGATAAGCTATACCATAATGCTTAGCACACTGAGCATCATTCAAATGATAGAAAGAGTATTTCTTGACATAAGAAACTGAAGAATATGTGAGCAATTCCAAGAAAATTTTGTTATATTCATAACTAAAAGTGTCACCGAAAAATACTACAATTAACTTATTTTCTGAAACTTTCTCTGGGATTTGCATGCAACTTATCTCTGGAGCTATGGTGCTTGCTTTCTTCAGGAACCATCCTACTATATCGGATTCTAATTGACCTCCATCGTATTCCAATTATACACCCTCCCTAAAAAATATTTATTAAAATTGCTGCAATATTTAGAGATAATTTTATGGAAATTTCCGAATCAACAATATTTTAAGTCTAGAGAGTAAATTTTAAAACTTACTTGAAGAAGAGTAGTGTGGGATATTTTTATATGGCAAATCTTTCTGCGATATATTTCTCTGTACTTGTATCTATCTTAGCAAGGATAAAAGCTTAACTTTAACTTTGCAATCGTTTAGCTGCCTTCTGATATTCCATAGTGAACTGTTTGCAATCATAACTATAAATTCAAATTATAATATAAGATGGTAATTGAAGTATAAAAGAATATCTTTGTATAAAATGAGGGTATTACCATTATCTTGTGTAGAAATATACCAAGATATAGTCATGAGAAGACACTTCTTCATCAAAGTTATCATTATTAAGAATTAAAACTCCATCTTAATATTTATGCTGAGCTTAAATTCTCAATAGAAAAATTGGTAGAAGTATAAGTAAAATGTTCATAATGGGTAATTATCTCATTTTTATATGTTTAAATTATAAATAAATGTAATATAAAGTTTAAATTGATGTTCTTATTCCTTTTAATTGACTCTATCTAGAAAATATTTAAGCATATTTGTATAAGTAATTCAAAATTTAATTTATCATAGATCTTCAACTTTTGCCTCCTTATTCTCTTATTTCTTAGCTTCACTATTATTAGTTAGAATCCATTATTACATAAATATCTTACTGATATAAATATTTTACAAATTTATATTAAATATTATCGTATGATATTTAATCTTATCGAACTGAAGGTTCTTGCCATTGTAATCATTGTAAGTCTTGCTTAAAAATTTGTACATTCTCAATTGAGGTGAACCATGACCGTTTCTGCCAGGGTGATCATTCAATGTATCGTCCATTATTGCGAATTTAATATTTGATTCTGCCACTTCAGGTGTTTTAAAAAAATAAGATATTTTTTTAATAAGTGTTAGAGACAATTCCTTAATCACAGTTTAAACTTTCAAGCAAGCATCACAATTTTATCTTGTATAAAACATTAGTACATCCTGTCCTGCTTCTACTACTTATTCTTTAAAGTTCAATCCTACTACTTACTAGAAAAGGCCATCAACTTAAAATAAAAAATATTTTTTTAAATTATAAAACCCATTTAATGAAATTATTGTATTACAAAACTAAAGAAGATGATTCTTCTGCAGATGGGATTGGCTCTGATTTATAGTATGGTGTAAGTTTTTAAGTCAAAAAGTCTTGAATAAGTTAATCTAGTTTCTCCAAAGTAAGATCTTTCAAGTCACCTTCGTATTTGAATTTTCTTTGGAATTTATCTCCAAACCTTATAGCTGGTAATTGATCTTTAAAAAATAAACAGTCTATAAATAATAATCTACTGTTTGATTAATTCCATAGTAATCTAGGAACTTCTTTTGGAGATCAGTCTCAACTAAACTCAATGCAAAGGTAAGTTTCTTAATGTATTTATCTTTTAACAAATGAAGCCAGTCCTCGATCTAAGCTGTATCTTCCATCTTCTCTCTGAAAACAACGATTTAATTTGATGAGCTTGCTCCAAATATATAGTGAGCATACTCTGGTCTAAATTCGATCACTTCTGGAATTGCTAATAAATTAAAAGCACAATTAAGAGTAGTGTATAAAAACGAGCTGCCTTATGTACGAAATCAATAACATCCAAGAATTCATGAGGACTACCTTAAGGATAGACTTTAACTTTTGGTCTGAAGTTTCTGAATACGGAAAATCCTGGATAATCCTCCACACCATATTTCAAAGCACATGATTTTTCTCCAATTACTTGATAGTACCGATACAAATCATAAGTAGTATCTCTCTTTGAGGCAACTTCCATAACATTAGCAAAGGCTTCGGTTTAGTTCGAATCACCAAAATAGACTAAGGACACTTCTTTTTGAGTATGGATGTTTTCTAAATCATCACATGATAATACTTAAAGGAATGGATGTAATCTTGAAGAAACCCAATTTACTATTCCTTCTTCTGTTCTTGGACCATTATACTTGAATTTCTCATAGGCTCTATAAAAGTTGATTTGTTTTATGATTCATTGACTTACTTAAAGAAGAAGATATTAGGATAGCCCTTAACATTAAATTTCTTTGAGAGCTTTTTATCATTTCCAGCATCTCCCTTCAATAATGCAAATGGAGGGTTATCCTGAACAAGTCTTTTAGAGGCTGCTGCAAACTCTGGTGCTAATTTCTAACAATGTCCACTATATCATGTATTAAAAAATTTGTACATTTAATTTTGAATGTAATGAGTTGTAAAAATGCTTTAACTTACCACCAGGGAGCGTAGAGTTCAATTAAAACATTTCCTCTATGTAATTCAATGACAGACTCCACATTATCTCCATTCACTACAATCACTCCATCTTCATCATATTGAAGCATATCTCTTGTAAAAGGAGCGGTCAATATCAATCTAGTAGATATTGAGAGTGTTAGCAAAGATAATAGTGACTTCATATTTAAGTTTAATATTATTTAATGCGATTATTAAATTAAGATATATTTTAAGGAAGGTCTTTATTTAAATTATAATGTGACTAATCTTTTCTCAATCTTAACCTAATTGCATGATATAGCTCATGTCATATCTCAAAACAGGTGGGTTTTCACTGTCTCCATCCTCATCAATCATATACAAAATACCTGAATCAAAGAATGCAGGGTACAGGGAAATCAAATCTCTTTCTAGGTTCTTAACTCTGGTGAATTTTGGCTAAATCACATCAAACACCAGAACTTGATTTGTCTTATAAGTTTATGCTTTTCTAGAATGTTCCTTTACACTTCCACCTAGTAAGATAATTTGAGTTTGTGAGAACTTGAAACTTGTTAAGAATGAAATTGGTGAGGGAAGTTTAATTTTAAGTAAGTTCCATGTGTTAGTGGCAATTGAATACTGTTCAATGGTGTCTGAAGATTGAGATTGGTTTGAGCCTCCGAATACATAAATCGTATCAGTAGTTAAAGCGCAGGCTGATGCGTTCTTTCTTGGCTCACACATATCAGCAATAGTCTCCCATTTATTTTCAGCAATGTTGTATCTCTCACACTTCTTAAGAATTTTCTCAGTATAGTTCAATCCTCCCATCACAAAAATTTAACCTTCATGGAAAATTGCGGCAAAACACCCTCTCTTAGAAATCATAGACTTTAGAGGATTCTGAACATACAAATTGTCATAAGAGTTTAGTGGCACTTCAGAAATAAGAATACATTGCGCAGAGAAAGTTGGCTTATTAGGGATGAAATCATCAAGACCCCCAATAACAATCATGTCTTGATTAGGCAAGTAAATTGTTCTTGAAAATGCCAAGAATGGTCTATCGACTTAGGCATCTACTGCTTGCCAGTAATCATTGTCAATATCGTATTCACCAATTTTCTTAGAGAGCCATCTTAAGATTTTTATTTTTCTTCTCATTATTTATGGCTGATCAAACAAATTAATTATTAAAATGTGTATCATTATAATAAATTGCCTCTACTAGCTCTATTTGTAGTCTAGTTATTCTAAATTGTTTGTTACATAATTCCTGCTCTTTATTTATTCAAGAAAGCAGATCCTGAGCCTATTTCATTTAGATGTGTCGTGTAGAAATCTTCTTTAGTCTCAATGTGTAAATCATCCATCATAGATTTTTCATCTTTCTAAGTTTTTTATGTCATTTCTTAATAATTGGATTAAAGTTGTTGCTATTGCTGTTGCAAAGATTGTCTCATTAATGATTGATTCATCTAATGAGGAGAGGTTTATTGCTAAGACATCATAAGTGAGTTAGTCGATTTGAAGGGAGCTTGGTTGAAGAAACCAGATGATGGGGCAGCACCAAGGAGATTCTATTTTGTTGGAGAAGTCACTAAGCTGCCAATTAAAGAGTTTTGCTGCTAATTCAAATAACTATAATACAAATAATTATATACAAGTTCTACATGTGATGAGTTAGTACTCTAAATTTGTTAGCCATAATCTCTAATTCTTTGTCCGTATTGATTTCAAAAACAGGTAAGAAATCTCTTAAGTGATTTGGATAAACAGTCTCAAATTAATCATCATTTTGCTTGCTTCTTAATGAGTTGTATTAATTGAGTAAATTTCCAGCTACTTAAACTTTCTCAACAATGTTTTAAATTTTGGTGTTTCCTTAATCGAATTCTCTTTTTATAGCTTATACTTCAGAAATAAACTGCTTATTCATTGAAATCTACTCTTCTAGTCTATTCAAATTTGATTTCACTTTAAAAGTATCTGGCTCTATTGCCTTTTGATAATCATTCGTTGCTATTCTTAATCGGTCCTCTAAATATAAAATATAGAAAATTTAAAATAGTTATGAAGCTAGTTAATCTTATTTTATTACTCTTAAACAAATTAGCTCTGATCAGTCTCAATGATTGCCATTTTATTTTTGTTATCATTAAGCAAAGCGGTTCTTTGTCTTAATAAATCTAGCATGTTACATTCCAAATTCATCATTACATCTCTAATTTCAAAAACAGTTGCATTTAAGGGCATTAATTCATGATTTTGTTTTGTAAGTTCTGGGATACATTCTGAACATGCTCCTCGCTTTGTTGTCTTATCAAGGAATGCTATTTCGTTCACTTATAAAAAAAATTATTCATGATATGTTAAGGGCAAGGATTGACAACTTAGCCAGAACCAAGTTAATGAAGAGACTTCTAGGAGTAATTTCTCTCTTGATGCGCACCTCCTCCCGATAAAGATCCAAAATTATGAGATTAAAAGTTCTTTTGCTAATTTTATTATGTAGGAGTGTTGAAATCTAAGTAAGATTAAATGTTAGGCTGTTAATTACCTGAATTTAAAATTGTATTCTTTCCTCTTCTAACTTCTGAATCATTAGGGTTGTTTAATAGTCCTTATCTTGAGACACCAGAAGCTGGCCTTTATGATAAAGATCCTCCTCCTAAACTTTATCTGTCTAAAAAGCTGGCACTCATTGGTTCGTTTCTTGTCATAGGAGCTTAATGGATACTTCTAGGAGAACTTACTGTATTTTAAACCTGCTAAGTATGCATTGGATAATCAAGGTTAAACTATTCTGTTTGCTAAGTCGCTAATTATTGCTGTTATTAAGGATGTTGCGATATTGACTTTCTAACATTACTTTCCTCAATTGAAGTAAACACCATAGTGATAAAATTTGCAAATATATGGAAAATCAGCTATAAATTTAAAATCAGGCTCTTATAAAAATTTTATTGTATACTGAGACCTATTAACTAAAGTAATTAATCAATAGAATTATTTAAATTTTTTAATAAATTTTCTAAGTATTAAATCATAAAACCAATTAAAAAGCTAGTCTTTCTGGAAAGTAAATGTATACTTTTAATATTTGAGAACCAATAATTAAGGCAAATAATACTCTGTTAATCCACTCAGACTATAGTCTGCAATCTTTGTCATTGGTAAGTATATTCATAATTAAATAAAACATGAATCCTATTTGTAATTTTTCATATATTTATTTCTAAGAAACTCTACCAAACTTTCCTAATGTCTACTAAACTCTACCAAACTCTACTAAACTCTACTAAACTATATTAAAATTTATAAAAAATCCCATTTTTTTATTGCATCATTATTATGTTCTAATTGTTCAGCTAGCTTATATTATCAAGATCTTAAAGGATGTATTTTCTTAAATTAGATTTATATTTTCGCATTAAAAAGTAACAGATGTTCATTTATCTATAATTAAGTAGATTGTTAGACTAAACTTAAATAAGTATAGTTCATTTAAAATTTATTACGTTTATAAACTGATTGTGTTTATCACAAATAGAAATCATTAATTTATTCACTAATGATTTTTAACATTTTAAATTAATTTTCAAAGTACTAGATAAAATTTAAAAGACTTATATTTATTCAATTTTACTCTTTTAATTTCATAGCAATAAACTTTTAAGTCTGAAACTTTTTCAAATATACATTATTGTTTCTTAAAACATTAAATAAGGTAACTTAAAAACTTTATTACTTAAATGTGAGTACTTTTATTTTTAAAATTAAAATTTTTTTAAATAACATTATTTGCTTTCATATACTACTAAAATTAATTTTTAGATAGAGTAAATTTAATTATGCCACAATAGAAAACTATAGAAAAGAATAATTTAAAACTAAAATTATAAAACTTTAGCATAAAAAGTAAAAATTTTGATAATTTGATGTCAATTTAATAATGATTATTTGTTTTATTATTAAAGCTAAAGTAAATAATAAATTCAGAAATTTATATACTATATAAGTTGAATTAAAGAAAAAAAACATTAGAATTTTTAAAAAAATTTGAACAAATTAAAATGAATGTTAAATACATTTTTTCTCATAAAAATTATGTTTAAAACATGATTATTACTTAATAAATTTGAAATTTATTTTTTTGAGTTCCTGACTGTACTATAAAAACTATTCTTATAAAATTGCTACTCAAAAATGAAATATAGATAAATTCAGAAATGGTGAAGGCCATAAGTTAAACAATTAATTTCATCAGTTATAAGGAAATCAAAAACTTTGAATAAGGCTTTAAGATAATTAAAAGATAAGATAGATAAATTTAAACTCTAATTTACTTCTTGTTATTTTTCCCATTTTAGTTTTTTTTGACAAAATCCTAATACTGCCTGTTATTTTAAAGTATTTGATAGAACCTAATTTATAATGAACTACAATCACAAACACCAAGTATAATTAACCAATAAATGATAAAACACAATACCCCTTGCATTGTATAATCAAAACCCTTTTGAATTTGTAAAAAGGGCCCCAAGGGTGGCACTAGTGCCTAAATAAAATAAAATGGGTTTATTCATATTCTATAAATGGAATCAAAACCCCAAAACCCTTTCAGTAGTTTGATTGAGTTTTTGATTGATAAAAGTAGACTATTAGTGCATACTTTATTAGGGTTTAATAGGGTTTATGTAGGGGTTTAATGTTTAAATATTAGTATTTTAAGTGAGTATATACGAGGTTTGGTTTCAGTTTATGACAGTGAGTAAATAGATTTATTGTTTAAGTTGCAATATGGATGTGATGAATATAGTGAATAACTCAAGCCTGTTCTAAATTATAAGTCTATAGCAAGGCTACTCCATAAATCTCCAGCAACTGTGAGGTCTCACTGTCTATTAGCATTGAATTTAAAGAGATAATCATCTTAATTCTAAGCCTAAAAGACCCTTAAAATTTTAGCAGCATCATATTGAATATCTTATTAATGATAAGACTCTTAAATACTGGGCTCATTTCTCTCTAGCCTCGATGGCTGTGATGTTTCATCGCCAATTTCCTGAGCTTCACATCTCTGCTTAATCTACAGCGAACATATATAAAAATAATGGAATATCTTACAAGACAGTCAATCGCATTAAGAGAGTGATTGACTTTAATGTTCCATTTTATAAGGATAATTTAAATTATATATTCGATTAAATGCAAAGTGCTTAAGAGCATAATATAAAGTTCATACACGCTGATGAGGCAGTATTCACATTTAATACCTTCATATCAAGGTCTTGGTATAAGAGGTACAGCAACATTGAAGTATATGATTAAAAGGTTAAGGTTTAAACTCATGCAATACTTGGTGGAATAACTGAAGATAGTGGCCTCGAGACTTATGTTATTCACCCTCGTTCTATAAAGACTGAATATTATATTAAATTCTTGCAATAACTCAGAGATAAGTACGCTGACTAAGAAATTATTCTATTCGTTGATAACTTGTCAGTTCATAAAACTAAAAGACTCAAGGAAGGAATATGAAAGGCTAAATATAACACCTGTATTTAATGTTCCTTATAGCCCTTAGTTCACTGGAATTGAATTGTATTGGGGGTTATTGAAAGGTCATTAAGAAATTGCTGCTCTACCATCTGATGCATGATTTAAAGATAGATACAGTCGATTTTATTAAGAGTGCTGCTAAGAGAGTCAGCGATGAGAAGCGATAGTATGCGCAAGAGAAGGGAGATTTTGTGTATATAAATAAGTTTTAGATTTAAATGAATGAATAAGTTCTCATATTAAATTTGCCCGAAAAGGGATTTGGCTTCTCTTTCTTTTCTTCCTCTTAGGGCTTGCTTGGGCATATGTTTCTTCTCTTAGTGCCAGCTCCTGCATCTATGTTCATCTCTTCTGGCTTTTATAAATCTTTGAAGAGCCTCTTACTCAATTCATGTTTTACTTGAGACTTTCTCTCTCTGTTTAATTTGCTGCCCTTTCATCAAGTATATAGCAGTACCAGGTTTTTCTATAAAGTTAGAAGACTAAGCTTACTTGAGATGTAAGGATGCTTTTGAAGTTCCTACAGCCAGGTATCACTTATTTTAATACCT
>ARYC01003122.1:0-56149 GCA_000711775.1 Oxytricha trifallax | reverse complement strand
AGAAAAGGTACAGCATCTCTTCAGAAGATGAGGACAAACAAGGGATCAAGATAAGTGAGAGCTGGCTATCAGAGCTGCAGAAGCACCCTTATATTTTCAAGTTAGATTTGTAGCTTAACTCTTTAGAAAAAATCTGGTACTGGCATCTTTTTGATGAAGGAATAGAGCAAGCTTCACAGAGAGCGAAAGTCTCAGACGAAGTATGAAGTTAGCAAGAGACTTTATTCAAATATTTAGACGCCAGAGTCAATGAACATAGATGCTGGAGCTGGCAGCAAGAGAAGAATCCTTGGAGGAGGGAAGCAAGAAGTAGAAGAAAAGAAAGAGAAGCCAGCTCTCACGAAAGAGTTTTAAATGTGACTTAATTATTCATTAACTTAACTCTAAAACTTATTTATATACATTCACTCTCCCTTCTTTAGCACACTTTTATGCCAACTAATTATACTCTCTTAGCTGAACTTTTAATAAAATCGACTGTATCAATAGGTAGGTCATGCATCAGGTGGTATAGCAGCAGTTTCTTATAATGACCTTTTAGTATACCCCAGTAGAATTCAATTCCATTAAACTATGGACTGTAAGGCACATTGAACACTGGCGTTATTCTAAGTTGTTCATAACACTTCCTTGTATCTTTTGTCTTATGAACTGAAAGATTATCAACAAACAGTATAATCTCTTATTCAGGGTACTTCTCTCTCAGCTGTCTAAGAATTGAATATACTGCTCTGTCTTAATAGAGCGAGGATGAATAAGATAAGTTTCTAAACCGGCATCCTCGCTAATACCTCCAAGAATTGCCATTGTTTATACCTTGACTTTCTAGTCATATACTTTTATGTTGCTATGCCTCTTATACCAAGACTTCTAGATGAAAGTGTTGGAGGTAAAAACAGCCTCGTCAGCATTAATAAAATTAATATTATTCTATTAGGCTCTCTGCATTTAGTTATAAATATAATTTAAGTTGTTGTTGTAAAATGGCAGAGTGAAATCAATTACTCTCTTGATACGATTTACACCTTTATAAGAGATACCGTTTCTTTTATAAATGTTTGCAACAGATTATGCAGAGATCTTCAACTCAGGGAATTGGCTGTGAAACATAATAGCTCGTTATTCGAGAGAGAAGTGAGCCCAATACTTCACAGTTTTTTCATTAATAAGATAGTCAATATGCTTCTAAAGAAACTTTGACTTCCTCTTAGGCTAAGAATTCAGCTATTATTGCTTTAATTACACAGCTTTCAAGCAGTGAGAGCGAACAGTTGATGGACTACGCTTTAAGAGCATTGCAATAGACTTATAGTTCAGTACTGGTTTGACTTATTCGCTATACATATCACATCCATAACGCAGTTTTAGCACTAAATCTATATACTCTTCATCATAAATAAACCCCAAAAGCTTGCTATTTTTGTCTCGCATTTAATTAATAAACCCCAACCCCTAACGAATTCCCTACAAATCAAAGCACTTATAAACCTCATTAAGGGGTTTTGGGGTTTTGATTGTCTAGGTTTCCACAAAGTTAACTGCCACTAATTTAATTATTAATATATTTAATTTTAATTTAATTTCCCAAATCAAATGTATTCCTACAATAATAAACTATTTCTTATAATTTTTGTTTTAAAAGCATTTTAGACATGATTGTTAAATTTTCCAATTTAATCAGAGATTTAATATCCTCATATCATTTTTATCTCATTAAATTATAAATTAATACCCATTTACTAAAAGTTTATTCCTTAGTTCTTCAACATCCAACTTGACAAGCAACTTCACTATGAACTCTTTTGAAACTAACTCTAAAAAGTTCTTCTAACTATTTTGGATGCTTTTTCATGTATTTATAACATATCCGATAGTTTTAATGATTGGATTTATTTAAATAAAATGCACTTTCAACAGCATATTGTATTTTGTGAAGCAAGATATTTAGTATGTAGATTAAAACTACAGAAAAGAGAACAAGTTTTTTGTGGATTATGAGAAAACTAAGAGATATCAGATTATGAAATTATAGTATTAGTTAGATTTAGAATAGCAATTGTGATAAGTTAATGTAAGCAGAGTTTTATGAAAGTTTAAAGTAAATTAGTATATATAGTGATATATAATTTTACATTTATTAATATAATTTCCTTATTTAATTTATTCTCCAAGATTTTGGGGAAATTTTGAAATTAAAATGTATGCGATAGATAAAATAAATTATAAAGAATAATTCTCCTTAAATAAAAGAAATCACATAGAATTAAAAAATAGTAATTGTTAACTTCAACAATTCGTTTCACTTACAAAAATACCTATTTAATCGGAATAAATAAATTATGACTTTTAATATTATTGATAATATTTAGGAGAACTAAATCTAAAATATAGATATAAATTAAAACTAGTGAAATTTCAAATAATGTATTTTTGTAAATTGAGAAAATTTTTTAATTTAATTTAATTTAATTTATTTACAACTGTAATATGTAAGAACTATAATTTTCCTCAACAATAATTTTTTAAGTGTTATTTGATATGCTTATAATTTAATTTATAAAAGACTACTTAAACTTCAAAGATGTATTTTAATATTTAATATTTTTGAAGATATAATCTTTAATGCTACGGTTAATTAGTTTATTGATTATTAAATTATTAAGCAAAAGAATTCTCATGAAAATTTACTTAATTCGATGAAGTAAAATTTATACTTAATATTCATTTTTCTCAAAAAAAAATTGCTCTTATCAATAAAGAACTTATTTAAGAAATCATATTAATATTAATAAAGTAAAATAGAATTAAATTGGAAACTGTTATTAAATACAAATTTATAACAATAAAAATTAAATTATAAATATATAAAAGGTTTCTTCCATTTATTTACGCATTTTTATGAAGTAAAAAATAGAATGTAAAGGGGAAATAAGAATATATAATCATATATTTGAATGCAATAAAAATACTTCTGTTTATAATAAACTTTTAAAATGAGATTTTAATCAACAAGATAATACAAACAATATTATAAAATTTAAACTATAAATATTAATTAGAAATTTTGAATAATATATATCTATTTTTTAAATAAATTCTGTTTATGTTTTGTTAATTAAAAAATTATTTACAAATAGTAAATGCAGGATTTGTCTAGAAGATATCAGTAGATTTGACTACTCAAGTGCAGTAAGACCATGTGTTTGTAAAGGAACCTAACAATATGTCCATCATGCATGCTTGAAAAGTTGGTTGGATTTTTCCAAGCGAAAAGATTGTCAAATATGCAATTTCCCTTTTGAAAAATACAAACGAAGAGATGGCTGCTCCAATGTTGCTTAATATAAAAATGGTCTTTGCATCAAAGTGCTCTTTTATTACTTGTTTTAATTGGCATTTTTACTTTGGTTGGGTGTGAACTGTCTCGAATTCTTCTTTAAATTTTATCCAAGCACTTCTATGTTGAATTTTAATTTTAAGTTATATAAAATTATTATAAGATGTTGCTCTGCCCTACTGATTATCAGAATGTGACATTATAACTCCAAAATGAGACTCAAGCTTAAGATTTGCCTGGATATTTGTGTTTGACTTCAAAAGAAAGTTAGAATAGTTTCCCAAAAGTACATCCTACCCATCCTCTCTTCTTTTAATTTTATGATTATGTGAAAAGCTCTCTAGATTCAATAAAAAATGACAGAAAATGTTAATCTTTAATTGACGGACTAATTTAAAGTCAGGTTGTTGTAGAGGCAAATCATACTTGTGAAAATTTTTATCCATATCTTTTTGAGAGAAACTTTATGATTAATTCTGAAAATCACATTTTTTCTGGGAATTTTTCACAAAACTGTGAAAACTAAGATAGCCTCACATCAAATTTTGATAACAATTAGCTAAACAAACAATTTTTATAATTATAACTAAAATATGGGATATAAAGATTTGTATATTGTAAGAATACATTTGATTTGGGAAAATAAATTATAATTAAATTATTAATTATTCAAAATCATGGCAGTTAACTTTGTGGAAACCTAGACAATATGGTACTTGATCGATAGGGAATTTAAAATTAGCTGGACTTTACTATTGTCGGTACCCCTCTATCGCATTCCTGAAGCGCGATAAACCGACTTTAATTTTGACATTAAAATCATCTAAACAAATCACCCAAAATTAAAGTCGGTTTATCGCGCTTCAGGAATGCGATAGAGGGTACCGCCAATAGTAAAGTCCAGCTAATTTTGAATTCTTTATCGAACAAGTACCATATTGTCTAGGTTTCCACAAAGTTAACTGCCATGATTTTGAATAATTAATAATTTAATTATAATTTATTTTCCCAAATCAAATGTATTCTTACAATATTAAACTATTTTTAGTTATTTTTCAAAATAAAGTATATGTGATTTAAAAACTTTTACCCTTATTTATATTTTATCATTAAAAGGTTTTATCAATTATAATTCTCTTTGTTTTTTAGATTCACAATGAAAATAAAGGATTTCTTGCAAACTTCAAATTTATCTTTATAAAAGTTAAGCAAATAAATGATTGACCTATTTCCCATTTCAAATTATTCATATTATAATTTATAAAGAAATAAAATAAAATTTTAATTGTAAATTTAGTATAATTATTATTTTATGCTGCTAGTAAATTAATACAGGGACTCATGCCAGGCAGATAGTCTTATCAGATGGTTCAAACTATAATCACGACATCTTAAACTACTATTCCAAGACAATTCTACTATCACTATATAAAATATGTGATTTTTATTCATTACTTATCGAAGGATTTTTTATTATCCAGTTGTTAGTTAAATTTTTATTTATATATTGATATTTTATTATTTATAAGAATTTAAATAATGTTTGTTATTAATCATAAATCTACTTAATCAATTAAAAACGACAATTAAACAAAAGATTTGATTAAATTTTTATTTTTTTTAATAGATGACTTTAAATTCATAAATGACCATTATAATAAATTAAATTAAATTATTATTACACTATATATTTATTTCATTGTTAAATTTGTGGGAAAAATGTTTAAAATTCAAAACCTCTTATTTTTTCTAATCTAAAATATTATTAAAAATACTCTAAAAATAATAAATAGCAAAGCTCTCCTAAAGTTAATAGTTCATTTCATATTTACTTCGTTTAAAATTTCGAATGTAATTAACATTTAGGTTTTTGTATTAAATGTTTTTTTGAAAACCCATCAAACATGTTCTTTCTATTTTTATATTTAAAAACATTAGCATGGTTTATTCTGTAGTTCTTCAACACCTAACTTGACTGACATTACCACAGTGATCCTCTCAGACACTAACTATTAACTAGAGATTTCATCATTTTGGGTATTTATAGATTAAGTGGTTACCAGACCAATTCTATTACTTCTGGGCATATTCTTGATAAATTGCACTTTTAGCAGTATTATTGAGAGAGCAAAGAAACATTTTGAGTATATTAATGAAAACTACAGAGATGAGCACTTGTATTTTGTGGAATATGATAAAACTAAGCAATATCAAATTATGAAAATGATTATAGAACTTTATAGAGAGTAGTAGATGAAATTGCTCATCATAAAAATAGTATGATATAAAAGTATATTATAGTGTAGTAATAGATAAAAGTTAGATATAAGATGTAAATAATTAACAAATTTCTAATATTTTTTAATATTTAATTTTTATATGAAATTTTTAAGGGTGTACTATGTTTACATCATTTAAATGATCTCAAAGAAAGTTTTATTTTTACAAAAGTCTTAAATTTTTTTAATTAAAATTTATGTAAATTTATCAAAATTAACGTTTTAAATATAATAGATTAAATAATAATAATTTCAATTATTTTTTCAGATAAAAGTTTACAAAAATTTAAGCTGTATATTAATATTTCTTCAATATAATGATATTTTGTAACTTTAAAAAAATATAAAAAGCATATCTTTTTTAATATAAATATTTCTTATTTCCTAAATAAATAAAACAAAATATATTGGTATTTCATTTATTGATAAATTTAAACTAAAAGAGTTCAGTTTATATTTTATTATGATTCTTAGATATGAATATGAATTCAATTAAATATTTTTATAAAATAATAAAATTTATATTGGTTTTTGGAAAATTATTCATGTATGATATATAATTTTATAATTATCAGATTAATTAAAAAATTATACATTTAGGTTATCCTATTAAAATACATATTAATGAATTTTAATTTAGATTCTTGAATGAGATTAACAAATCCAAATCATAGATCTGAATTCAATTAAATTAAAAAAAAACTCCTTATTATTATAAACTTTAAAAATGATATTTAAATCAACAAAGCAATTAAAATTACTATTTAAATTAATAACAAAATGCACAATTTAACTTTTATATATATTTCGAGAATATTAGGTTCTGATTAAGGGAGTAAAATAAATAAAATTTTTAAATTAAGATTATATTTATTTTATTTTTTTCCATTAAAATTAATTGCATATATGCAAGAAAAACAGCAATTCTTATCGAGATAAAATTTATTAATTCAGCAAGAAAACGATTAGCTTAAAAGTTAATAATGTTTAGAGTTTATTAAATAAAATAGATTTATCTTTCTTATAATATAAGTTAGAATATAACAACGTATAATTTAGTATATATCTTTTTGCCTATATTAAATAAACCTGAATATAATTTTAATTTAATTTCTCCAAATCATAAACTTTTGAGAAGAATTAGATTTTATATAATGAATGTTTTTTAAGTGAATGCAGAATTTGTATGGAAGATATCAGCAGATTCGGCTATTCGAGCGCTGTGAGACCTTGTAAATGCAAAGGAACCTAAGAATTTGTGCACCACAAATGTTTATAAAAATGGCTGGGAAATTCTAGCCACACTCAATGCAAAGTATGCTCCTTTAATTTTGAAAAATACAAGAGAAAAGATGGTTGCTTAAAAGTTACTGAGAACATGATCAAATCACGAAAACTAATTTAATTTATTGTTGGACCACTTTTCCATTAAACACTAATATGGGGGCTTTTATATATCTATATAAATTTCTGGGTTTTTACAGTTTTACAGTTTTACCCAGGATCTTCAGTGTTTTCATTTATATTTAATATATAATCTTTATGTTTTTCTGTCCTACTGATTACTAAAATATCAATTTGTAACTTAAAAATGGAACTTTAAATCAAGATTAGCTGAGCTTCATGTGCATCTATGCAAGCGATCGTTTTAATTACTAATACTCTTAAACTGTACCTTTTATCAAGAATTTAGTTGGTTAATACTTTCCAAGCTTCTTATCTTTATTGGATATTAGTAGTTTTTCCAGAAAATATCTACCAAAAGAGGGTCTAGACGATTACAAAAACAAAACAATTGAAAACTATACAACAAACGATTTTGAGGGAGACTCTTGCGATTATATGTAAAATTTATACAACACTTTTCCTCAGAATTCGAAGTTAAACTTCCAAAATTAAAGTATCTCTTAATATTTCATATTTCAAGATCCTGTTTCTTATCTAAACTAGAAATTTTTAATAAATAAAATACTTAGCCAAAGACCTATCCATTATTATCAATTTATGATAAATAATTATAAATTATATAAATTAAACTGTAATCCTAAATGTTACACACAACTAAACCATTAATTCAATGTCACCACATCAAACTTATAGAAATATTAGAATGACAGGAGACAATCACATGTGTGTTATTTATTTGTGTTATATTTACTAAAACCAATTTTGCTTCTCAAAATACTCTACTTGTCAAAAGACTTTCTCAAATACTTTTATACAAGTTGGAAGGAATTTATGAAGTATATAGATAAAAACTTCAGGAGAAAACATTTGTGCTTTATGGAGTATAAAATGGCCAAGAGATAACAAATCATTAAAATTTAGAGATAAATTAATGAAGAATAGAAAAAACTATGACGATGGATTTGTGTTAATTTGTAGTATATAAGTTATGTTTTTTGATTTTTCATTAATAAGATCATTACTTTGAATTTATGATAAAGATTTGAAAAATATATATCTTCAATTATATTAAAACTTATTTTATCAAAATTATTAACATAAAGTTATGAGCATGATATTTACATCATTTTAAGAAATATGTTTTTGACATATTGTAAGTCTAAGTTTAATTATTCTTAACTTTAGCTTAATTTATTTATTTATTTTAATTTACTAGTCGTATTTAATGCAGATTCTTTAGAAAATTAAAATACTAAATTCGATTAATAATAGAATATTGCTGTTTATTAATGAATTCAGAGATATATAGTAAATTATATATATTTGGATAAATTTAAATAAGTCAAGTTTAATTAATTCTAGATCATTTTATCACATTCTTTTATTTTAAGATAAACATAATTATCATTAGATTAATTATATAATATTGAAGAGAAAAAAATATCAACTGTATAATTTTTAAAATGATTTATATTAAAGTTATAAATATAAGATTAAATTTGAACTAAATTAATTAATAAATAAATGTGCTAATTAAAATTTTGACTGTGAAGGTAATTGA
Organism: Oxytricha trifallax; assembly: GCA_000711775.1. Taxonomy (NCBI): domain Eukaryota; phylum Ciliophora; class Spirotrichea; order Sporadotrichida; family Oxytrichidae; genus Oxytricha; species Oxytricha trifallax. The sequence continues at coordinate 47,565 of ARYC01003122.1, read as the reverse complement.
GATTTCAAAATAAGTTATTTGATTGATATTAAAAAATACTTCTGTTTATAATAAACTTTTAAAATGAGATTTTAATCACCAAGGCAATCAATATAAATTTATAAATTATTATATAAATAAAAAAATCAACAGAGATATTCAATATTAAATTCTTGTTTATATATAATTTTTGAATTTATAAAAATCATACAAAATTAAAATAATTAAAAAAAATAATAGAAACATAATTTCTTTAATTGGAAAAAAATAAAAACTTTTAATTTTTTTTATTTCTAAATATCTTCCTGACATTTAAATTATATCCCTAGAAATTAATTCTAAATCCTGTAGTGATATGAAATACATTCAATAAGTAAAAATATCATTTCTTTGGATTGCATACATACTATAATTCCATTTCCACCTTCTAAAAGTGATTATAATAAATCCATATTATTGTACCATTTTATTTCAAAAATAAATAATGCTTGAGTATTATTACTCTGTTAAAAAATTTTAATTATTATTTTAACTTACTTTTTAAATGAATGCAGGATTTGTTTTGAAGATATCAGTAGATTTGACTTCTCGAGTGCAGTGAGACCATGTAAATGCAAAGGAACCCAGCAATTTGTTCATCATAAATGCTTAAAAACATGGCTAGATTTCTCAAATCATACTTAATGTCATGTATGCCTCTTTAAATTTGAAAAGTACAAAAGAAAAGATGGTTGCGCAAAAATCTTTTACAACATGATTAGATCAAACAGTAAAATACCATTAATAAAGCTATTCCTTGTTTTATTGATCAAACTGATAAATTTGAAATTATTCTTTGATTCATGGTTTAGAGGGATTATTCTTCATTATCCAGGTTCTTCAATGTTTGAAATCACAAATATATCAAAATTAATTTATAAAATTTGTTAAACTGTCTGTTTGCCCAGATGATTACAAAAGTATCACTCTTTAACTTGAAAATGGGACACTAACTTAAGATTAGCTTAGTACCATCTGCCTATTTGCAAATGATCGATTCAATTATATCTTTCCAACCACTTTACCTTTCTTTAACTTTTATTATCAAGAAGTTAGTAGCTCTTTGTAGAGTGGCAATGATTCGATTTCCTTGGATTAACAGCAGCAAGTTTTAAGCAATTATGTAAATCTAACAAGCAAAGATCATACTTTGAATAGCAATCTTTCAGCAAATTAGTCAAATAACTCATTTCCCCTTGATATGTAGAACAGCAGCTTTGAAAATAAATGTATTTCTTTGAACTTCTTATTTCACCACAGTTATTACTACAATCCTACATAAATCAATTCAACTATCAGCATCATATCAAATTCTTCCAGCACTTAAAACTAACATGAACTTACATTGATTGAGGAAATTGAATGGCAAATACTTAAGCTACCTATTCTTTACCTCTATTTATACTATGTGTATTATTTACCTAATCGGTTCTATTAATCTAGTATAATAATAATAATTGGGAAACAGATTAAAACTAGTAAAAATAGAGTTCAGATAAAATATGATCATATTAGATTACATCAACTGAAATCAAGCTGTAGCTATTTCAGTTGATGACTAACTATATTCTTATTCTATTTTAATTAATTAATCTAACAAAGAATATTGTAATTTCTGTATTTATTATTTTTTTAAAATTAATCTATTTTAGGGTTTCATTTTTCATTCATCATTTCTAGATATTTTTAAAGATATCTTCTTCATAATATTTCTAGGGTATTTTCCTAAAAAAAGCAAAAAGTTTTAAAAAAATCTAGAAATGTCGAATGAGAAAAGATATCTGATTATAGAAATGATTTGGAAAAGATAATAAAATGAGAAATTACAATATTCCATGTTTGATTAATTAATTAAATAAATTAATTATATAGTCAATCATTTTTTTTCAAAATAGCTACTGCTTGATTTCAATTGATGAAATCAATTTGATAATTTTTTAAACTCTTTTTTTTATTATTGTAGAAATACATTTGAATTTGGAAAATTTATTATAATTAAATTAATAATAATTCAAAATCGTGGCAGTTAAAGTTGGCCAATTTAAACGATCTTGGGCTCATTCGATAGAGAATTAAAAATTAGCTGGACTTTACTATTGGCGGTACTATTTTATCGCATCTCTGGAGCGAGATAACTTTACTTTAATGTGGGGGTATAATTTAATGAAATTATATGAATTTAATTAAAGTGAAGTTATCTCGCTCCAGGGATGCGATAAAATAGTACCGCCAATAACAAAGTCCAGCTAATTTTTAATTCTCTATCGAATGAGCCCAAGATCGTTTAAATTGGCCAACTTTAACTGCCACGTTTTTGAATTTTTATTAATTTAATTATAATTAATTTTCCAAATTCAAATGTATTTCTACAATATTATTTAACTGTTTCTCCATTTTTATTATACTAGATTTATAGTAAGGCATGAAGGGATGTAATAAGTTAATTGGAGAATTCAGGTAAGAAAATTGGTGTTTTGTGCAGTATAAGAAAACCAAGAGATATTAGATTATGAAATTATAAAGTAATTGAAATTGGAACAAAACAATGTAGATATAGAATGATAGAATTATAAATTGATGTTATTGTTATTGTAATTTATAGATATTTAATTGATTTTAGGATATTGGTTCATTTAAATTATTTTTTTGTAATTAACTTAGTAATTTCTTACAATATTGATAAATTTTTATACTTAAAAATTGTCAATTTCCATCATTATAGTATTTATAAGAAATAAACTAAAATTCATAATGAATATGAATGTAATTTATAATTTTAAATATAAATTCAAATCACTTATTTTCAAATAAAAGTCCAATGGTAGAAATTGCTGGGCAATAAATTTTATTTAAAACTTTAATTAAAATATAATTTTAAAATAACTGTTAATATTTTGTGTGGGCTAAATAATCAGCTCAAAAGATATTTATGTTTATTTGAATCCGATAATATATATTTATAAGAAATAATAAAATTTTAAAAAAGATTTTTGTATAAAATAGCAAGGAGAAATTATAAAGGGAGATATTTAATAGTTAAGAGAAATATAAAAAATTACAAGTTATTTTTAAAATCATTATGAAAGTGCTAGAGCCAAAGATCATTTCTTTATATTAGTAAGCAAGATATTTAATAATAGAAATAATGAATAATTTCATGCCGGGATATTGTACTTCAGTATTTTTTTAAAAAAAAAGATTATTTTTATTTGTTTAAGTAGTTTATAATTCTTAATAACTATGCATGTTAGGCTACAATATGTTTACTAATATCATATTCATTTATTTTTTGAGATTATATTTAATTGATTTTTAATGATAACTATAATATTTAGAATTGATGTGGTTATTAAAATATTGAGAATTTATGCTAAAAAAAAGAATTTAAATTATACTTTATATAATCTTCAATACAAAATAAATCTTACTGTAAATAAAATTAATATAACTTGTTTTGCTAAAATTTATATTTAAAATATCATATATAATCTCCAATTTAAAATGAAAATTTAAATTATATGATATAATTAAAATGAAAAAATGATTCAAAAATTTTATAATTGTATTGTAATCCTAAGATAAATTATTGATAAACTTTTAATATTTTAATTGAATATTACTACTGTCTTAAATAATTTATCAAAAAATATTTATTTTTTCATATAAATGAATTAAAAATAAATTAAAGTAATTTATAAATATTTCTGTTTAAAATATACTTTTAAAAATGAGTTTTTTATCAACAAGGCAATCATTAAATATAAATTGATTATTAAATAAATAATAATCTTAAAGTTAAAATTAAATTATTAATTCATCTTATATCAAAATAAAATTTAATATGATTGATTTTATTCAGTAAAAATCAAATAAAATTTCAATTACACCTAAAAAATATCAAACTTATCTGGAAAGAATTTAAATTTTTGTATTTATTAGATGCACCCTGATAGTTTTCTTACTAAAAATAGATAAAATTAGCAAATTATAACTTAGCTAATAATTCAATATTCATAAATATTCTAGTAAATGCAGGATTTGTCTGGAAGATATCAAAATTTTTGACTACTCAAGTGCGGTAAGACCATGTAAATGCAAAGGAACTCAGAAATATGTCCATCACACTTGCTTGAAAACATGGCTGGATTTCTCAAGTCGTACTCAATGCGAAATTTGTCAATTCACATTTGAACAGTACATCTGAAAAGATAGTTGCGCAAAAATTCCTTAGAACATGATGAGGTAACGATAATATGGGCTTTTCATTAAGGCATTCTTATTGTTGATACTCAATTTGGGAAAAGTTAAGTATATAGTAGATTTATGGTTAGGTTTAGTGGTCAATTTATATCCAGGCTCTTCAATGTTTTGATCAAAATCATTCTATAATATATCATTTTTACTATGAAAATGTTTTTCTGTCCTACAGATTACAAAAATATCACACTCTTACTCAAAAATGGTACTTTAACTTATGATTAGCTCAATTTCATGTGTTATTATGCGAATGAACGATTCAATCATTTATTCCCAACAAGTTTTTTTCTCATTAACATTCCTCAAAATGAAGATCTCAGATTGAAATAGAAATGTAATGATTCTGATTTGTAAGATTAAGGCTTTCATTTAAATTAAACCAGTGATAATTATACTGCAAAAGAATTTGATAGAGACAATTGCGTTAACTAGTCAAATGGCACTTTTCTTCAGAATATGTCAAATATCACTGGAAACAATTATACTTCTTTAAGTTCTTCCTTTAATGATGGTGAAACTTAGCCAAACTAAAAGTTATAAATTAATAATTTAGCGTTTCACAGTATTTATACTCTCCATTTTTATTAATTCTCAAATTATATAAACTGCAGTTCTCCCTAAATTTCTACATCTTTTAATTCAACTAATACTACAACTTTTACAAATTCTACTGATAATCAAGACGAGAAAGTATTAGCATTCCACGAGATAGTGATTTTGTAATTAACTAAACTCATCATACTATTACTCTATATCTATTTGATAAAATTCATGCTTATAATTTACTATAATAAGTCCAAAATCATATTAAGAGATATTGATAAAAACTTCAGGAAATACCGCTTGTGCTTTGTTGAGTATAAGAAAACTATGGGATACTAAAATATAATTAAGTTGTAGAGATAGATTGATTTAGAATAGTAGTAATAATAGTAATGAAATATAAACATACTATGATATTAGTAATGGTTAAACTATAAGTTATATTTGTAGAATTATTTTGACATTTTAAATTTTTATATTTGTTAGTTATTTCAATTTTAATATAACTTATTTTGAAACAAAGAAATAGCAAATATTTTTTATAAGATGAAAACTAAAAAAAATTAACATTCAATAATGTATGATAATTAAATAATAATTTTTATTAAATTATTATTTTAGATTCAATTAATTAATTTATATAAACAGAAGAAAAATTAAAATGAAAAAAATTGAATGATTTAATTTAAAGAATTAATTATAAAATAAAAAAGATTTACTTCTTTTTTATTATTAAAATTATTAAAAATAATATTCCCATGATGCTAATATATTTGAGAGCAATTATATAAATTATGAGCAATCTTTAAAAAGCACTTAATTTTTATATTTTTCCCTCTTTGGTTTAAAATCAAACTTTATTAATTTCATAAATTTGATTGTATAATATTTTTAATTTAAATTAATTAGTTTTGTAAACTATTTCATGTATAATTTGAATAATCTTAATTTAAATTAAGTAATATTTAATTCTATTCGAGAAATATACATAATGTCCGACTTTGAAGATGAAGAGGAAGCTCAAGAAATACAATTCGATCAATATTTCAATAAAGACGACAAAGATGAGGATTTCGATGATGATTTTGAAAGCTCAAGCCATAGTTTGAAGTAACCCAAGAGCAACCCAGCAGCATAAATTATGGGAAAAAGTAGTCCCAATAAGCAGAATACTTTTGGAAATAATAGCATGAAAGCAGGTTTGGGTAACGCACATAATGCAATGAATAATAACACAAAGAAAGCTAACAATGCAGATGATGACGAAAAATATGACAGCTTTGAAGAGGAATCGAAACATTCCAATCAGATTAAAATAGGAGGAACTAAAGGAGCCATTGAACACTCTGATAACTTTGATGAAGATGATGATGATGGAGATGGTTTTGATAACGCCTTTAAATATGAAAAAGAAGAATTCAAATCTGAGATAAGCGATTCAAATGATAACCAGATCCCAGTAGTTTAAAATCAGAACAATGATTTCGCTGCATTCTCTATTAAGAAAGAAGAAAACCCCTTCGCAACCAAGAAAAATATAACTCCTATTCTACCAATTGCAAAGCAGTAAACTAATGTGTACAATCAAGTTAAAAATCAGTAATCATTTGGAGGTAAAAATCAGATGCCCAATTATTCTTAGAATAGACAGTAGACTTCAACTGCTTAGGATATTAAATTTGCGCCAGTGAAAGATGATATAAAGACAGATAGCGATGCGGGTTTTATTGATGATGATATCGAAGATGAGGTTGAGTTTTAGAGTGAAGAAGACTAAAAAGTTAAAATTGACAAGAATTTTCCATAAAACTCTAGCAAACCCCAGTAGCAATAATTAACTCAGAACAAAAATAATGTGACAGGAAATATGATGAGCAAAGACAATTAGACTCTCGTTAATATGGGAAGCGTTATACCTAACCCAAAAATAGTGCAAGGAACTCAAATCTAAACAATCAACAACAAAAATTAAACACTTGCGCCTTTAAAGAGTAAGGGAAGTTAAAAAACTCTCAATCCTTTCGCTGCAGCACAAGAGATGGACGAGTAATCGAACATATATCCAGAGTTTGAGTATGAGCATGAAGATAGTATGGAAGATATACATCAGAAGATTAATGCAATTCCTTCTCGATTTTCAGATATTGGCTCTCCAGATAAAGATTAGGGTTTTGCTAATCCTCCTCAAAAACAACCAAGTAATACTGGCAGCAAAGGATCAACGAAGTAGCTCTAACCTTTACAATAGAAATAAACAGTTCAAAAATCTGGAGGGGTTGACTAGAACACAGGATAAGCTAGTAAACCCAGGCCATAAACTGCTAAAGTATCAACTAATACAGCAACTTAAAATAAGCGTGGTACCAGTAAACCTCCAGCTGCTCTTCCAAAACCCCAAAAGCAGAGAAACAATAATGACTTGGGGTCAGTAATGAATGATGAAGAATTAAAGCATGAGGAATAACCATAGTCAAATAATTAAACACAGAGCAACAACAATAACAACAACATGATGAACAGCAACTCAATAGTCAATATGGGAAGTATAGCAGAGAGAGTCACCAAGAATTTACTACAGAATCGCATGAAAAATAGTAGAGTTGTGCTTAGGCCAGAGAGCGCAAAACCGAAAGTGGGGTATGATGGTCAGCCCAATGTTCTTGGCAAAGTCAAACCTATTAGCGCTAACCACAATCTATATTTTATTGTTTTATAATCTCTATTTTAGTATGTTATCTGTAATTATTTATATTATTTTAAATGACTTAACTGCTTAATTAGCAATGAGTAAGAAATTCCAGATGCTAAAGAAACTTAAACAAGAAAAGGAGAAGAAATAAGAAATGACTGTGAGAAATTTGAAGAAAGCCAATGTAATTAAAGACAAATAAAAAATAGCAAAAGAGTAGTAAATGTAGCAACAGTAGTCTAAAAATGCATCAGGTTCATAGCCTGCTCAACTTTTTAAAGATTATTTTAAAAGGATTAAACTAAATTTGACTTACTTAAAACATTCTAAAAATATAAGATGAATTTGATGGCGATGATTTCTTTGAAGAAGCAGATTAAATAGTTGGAGATTAAGCCGTAGGACCAGGTGGAGGTGGTGGAATGAATGACGAATTTGATAATGATTTTAATGAGTAAAACTCCATGAATAACTCAGTGAGATAAAGTGTCAAAGACTTGGCTGCAGTAAGCAAATTACCAGATAAAAAGCCAGCTACATAAACCTAACCAATAATTGTAAATTCTAATCAGAACGCATAAAATAATACACAACAGTTGTAGTCTGCAAATAATACATAGGGTATAGTGAAGGCACTTGCCAAGTAAACACCTTAAAGTATGGCATAACAACAATAAAAAGAGTAGCAAGCTGAGGTAAAAAGCAATACAAGTAAGGTACTTTTTTATTTATTTAACCCACAACCCTTTTCCCCATTATTTAACTAGAAAAGAGAAAAATTACTATTTACTTGGTGGGAATAACAATGAAAGATTCCAGGAAATACTTAGACAGAAAAAAGACAAGGAAGTAAACAAAGATGTGATGGGTTTTATGATGGAGAAAAATCTCAAATAACAGCAAGATAAGCAATAAGCATTCCAAAGTGCAATTAACCCACTAGCCAAGGATATCGTTCTCAAAGACCAGCCCAAACATATCGAAATATAGGCCAATAAGCCCAGTGACAAAGTGCCTGAACATGCCAAATTAGTTGTTGACGATGAAAAATTGAGCAAGGAACTTATGGATTTAAAGCGAAGATTTAAGGAAACTAACTTCATTAAAATTATTAAAAAAATTAATGACAAATTTTGTTTTTTATTTAAGCATCATACAAAAAATGTAAAATAAAACTAACATTGAAAACCTGAAGATATCAAGTAACATAGAATTGATAGAAGCTAAGAAGAGAGAGAAAGAAGCATTAGTTGACAAAATTATGAACGAAAAAAATTTAGTGTTAATCAATGGATCCTATAAGATGCAAAATAGTGGTTAGAGTTGTAACAAAAATAATACCAGCTTATTTTATGGAATTAAGATGGAAGATATCCCTGATTTTGATAAAATTGCCAAAGAAAAAATCAATCCTCTAGAATCTATAATAATATAGTTATCATTATTTCATAAATTTAAAGATTAAAACGGTTTTTTGTCTTGATTTGATTGTATTGTGAAGAAAATAGAGAATAAAGGAATGACCTTAGAGCAAGCATTTAACCTATTTGATGATGATGGAGATGAGGTTTTGACAGTTTAAGAAATAAAAAACGGAATTAAAATGTAAGGAATAGCCCTCTTAGACACAGAGATGTTGGATCTAATCAAAGCCATAGATGCAAATTCAGATGGTGTTCTCACTTTAGAAGAGTGGATTAACACTCTAAATCCCAAGTTTGATGCGGAAAGAGAATTTAGAGCAATTATGCAAAACATTGACATTGACGATCCACTCATACTCGAGGAGAGAATTTTGGATTTGAGGTTTAGATCACAAAGACTAGAGAGAGAATTAGAAATAATGAGAGAGACTTCTGGTGAAGAACAAGGCTTCAATTATAAGGATAGAGTAAGAAGAAAAATGAAAAACCCAATGCAAAAGAAGTTCGCAGACAAAATCTTGAACCTTGAGGAAAGACTGAACAATAAAGTTAGCAATATACTCTTTGAAAAGATTCACATTGAAAACAAGATTTAATAGAGTTTAATGGCAAAAGATCAAGTTCATTAAGACTTCTATGAGGCATAAAGGATTAAGGAAAGAATCGATATTGAGTATGAGATGCGTCTCTAGCAAATATAAGACAACTTAAACATTTAAGATCACAAATTGAATGATGCCACACAACTTTCATTGATGATAAAAGGAGATAGAGAAAACTTAAAAACTTAGATCAGTCGTATGCAAGTAAAAATTACTTCGATGTCTGAGTTAGAAGCAAAATTGGATAAGTAGCTAGAGTAAATTTTAGGGAAAGCAATCGATGGCAAAGATCTAGAAATGCTATATGAATTGGACTTGAAAATACTCAGATAGCTAAATTCGGGATCAAATTAAAAATTCTCTGGCTTCCTCTAATATATTGTTAGTTAAATATTTGATCTAATAACGTTTAATTTTAGGGTTGTGTTACTATTCAGAGAATATTTAGAGGTATAATTGGAAGAAGAGATGCTAAAATCTTCAAATTCTAAAGAGAAAGATTTGCTAGAAAGCTCTAGCCAATATTTCATTATTTTTAACTTTTTAATCCAATCGTTAGAGCTAAATTGAACAAAAATAAAATCCAATCTGCTACAACAATCCAAAGAATGTTCAGAAGATACAGGCAAAGAAAGCTCAGTATTTATTTTGTTTATTTTAATTTAAAGCAACAGCTTGAAACCTTAAAGAAGAAAAATCAGATGAAAAAACTTCTCGAAGAGGAAGAAGATCGTAACTACCAAAGTTTTGCTTAAAGAATGGAAGCAGCAAGAACTATTTGGAGATATTGGAGAGAGCACAAAAGAAAGTAGTTAACAGATTTTGCTACAATTTCTAAAATGAATTAAAGAAATGCCTTTAATAAAACAATAGAAGTTGTTTACATTCCCTCAATTAAGAAGTGTTTCATTTGTAAGAAGTAAAATGCTGGCAGACAATGCCCAGGTGTAAGAATAACATAATTGTCTTTATTATGATCATTTAGTGCCAAGATTGTTTGTACTGTGATGAATGCTATATAGAGTATCATGCAAGAGGCCACAGGAAAGTGCATAATTACAAGCGTGTAAGATTTGGAATGAAACCTTACGATGAAAAAGAATCTGAGCAAGAGTTCTAAAGCTATATTAAGAAGACTTCATTGACTTAAGAAAACAAAAATCCTAACTCATTCACCACTAACAATAATAGTTAAACATCATCGTTAGGCAAACCAGTATAGAACACTTAAGATACCTTGAAAGGAATGCAGATGAAAAATGAAGTTAGCTTTTCAGATGGGATGGTGACAGCAAGCATTGATTCATTTGGAAAATAAACTTTGAAAAATACAGCTTTAAATGCCCAGAGCAAGCCAGATGACTTAATTTACAAAGAAAAGATTGATGCTACCAAAACCCAGTAAAATCAGTTGCAAAAAGCGTAGAGTGCAACAGTTTATTTATTGAAATCTCTAGTTACACATTTTAGCAAAGTATTTACTTAATTAACATTATTGCAACAGTAAAATCCACAAAATCAGTGCGATTAAGCGATGAGGGTTTCCTCCGCAGTTTGAAACAGCTTCCAAATCTACGCCAAGAATTAGTCCCCTTTAATAACGATGATATTGAAAACAACGAATATATGAGATTGGCTGACATAAAATAGGCTCTTCTATCAAAATAAAAGCTGTTCAAAATCTCCCCAGATGATGTGGAGATACTATGCGAGATTGCAGAAAATAAATGCAGCATGCTATGGATGGAAACATTAAAGTCTATATAGACTTGGTCAAGCTATAGAATATGATCAATGCTTGAATTATAAAGTGATTAATTATAATGTTTTTAATAAGAATTTATTTAATAACTCAGTATTAGATCAGTAACTAAGCTTAATAATTATAATTACTATTATATCTAATTATATATATATAAATGAAAATTAAAAATAACATAGCAATTACCCTATTTTTGGGTTGCCTTACATTGCAATAAACTCAATAAAAGGCAAACCTAGATTCTCTCGGTTTTATTATATATTTATAATAATTAAATCTAATAAAATATAGCTTTTTCTGGAATGGATTGTTAATTTTTAATTTATAAATTATAATGTTTGGGGTAGTTGAATGATGCAGCTGAATTTGAAGTTAACAAACTTTCAGGTGCTTTTAATATAGAGGGTTATGTGTAGTCATGGCAAGCACTGATTAAACTATTCGGGGGTCGTGATGAAGAAACTAAAAGATTGAAAATATATTCAGACTGTTATATTAATATAGCATAATAAATTTGATCAAGAAATTAAAAATACAGAATAATATGTTTTTTAAAGATAAGAAATGAGGAAACATATGAATTCTGGAGTATTGAGGTCAGCCGAAGGGACAGTTGAAGAAATCATGCAAAATTTATGATCTTAATTTCTTAAGCAAATGTATATATGATTAAATAGTTTATTTAAATAAATAGGAATTCTTTTGGATGGAAAGACATTTATTATATTTCTATATAATAGCTATAACTTTTGCAATAAATAAATCAATCAATGTGATCTGTTAACTCCTTGAGTTTCTTGGCATTTCTTTTCTTCCATTAGGTATAAAATATAATTGAAACCACAGCCCCTATTACAACTCCTGGGACTAATACTCCAACGATAATTTATTATTAAAACATTAAATTTACTATATAATTAAAAGTTTATGTATAATTTTTTTTATCATTTAATTAAAAATAATCTTCCAGGTATTGTTAGGTTATGCTGCAGGTTCTACGTAATCCTTTTAGTCGAAGAAGCCTTTAGAGGTAAAACTGAAAGTGAATGAAGAAAGGGCGTCAGTTTCGAAATAAGCACGGCCTCCTGCCACGAATTTAGTAAGCCCCATTGAATCATTTTTCATTAATGTGGGAAAATCTACAGCGATTACCGATTCTTTTATCCCTACGAGCACTTCTGGATCTAAAAATTAATAATTGATAAAAAATTGTATGCAAAATTTTAAACAAAGAATTTTGATGAGTTCCATTATTTAAATATTGATCTATAACAGTTTCTTGGAAGAAGGCAGGTTTTGAAAGCCATTTCCAGTCATAAATAGTCACTCTTGCCAAAATGTTTCTTGAATTTGAATCTGACATTGCTTTCATGCCAGTTTAATTGTTTTAAGCAGCATAAATGAAGGTATTTGGGGTGTCCATTTATATCACATCTCTGTATGCATAACCTAAATTCTCTTTTACTGGGTCTATTCCAGAGATATCGCCAGTGTATTTACAAGTGAGAATATACTTGATATTTTAAACTTCAGTGAAATCCAAATAAAAACAGGGATCAAATCCTGGTACGGAATACAAGTAGTAAGGGGAGTCCTCTTTTTAACACCCTCTATAGAGTGGAGGGTCAGTGATGTTCACGAAACACTATCTAAATAATTGAGTGCCACATTAAAAATCATAGAAACCCTAAGAGCACATGCAAACTTGTTTAGTTATATTTTGGGTAATACAATCAAACTAGGTTGTGAAGTTATTCATTAAGTTTTAATATGTTGCTTTATCAACTCTAAGTACATTTGTTACATCTTCTTTAGGGACACATAAGTAATATGTCTGAATTTAATTAAGGAATTAGCCACCGTTTTTGCATTCAGATGGATAAGATTCAGTTAATTATTAGATATTTACAGTTTCTTAAAGCACTCTTCCTTCAGCTGGGAAATATTACTATTCATTTACTTATTATAAGGATAATGGAGAGACTATCTTGTGGTTACGATAGGGAGTCAGATCCACGTCATCGTTTCGAACAGAATTCAAGTTGTGATGTTTCAAGTATAGGTCATATAACTTCTTTTAAATTTCTGGGTCTTCGGAATATTCTCCTGACTCTAGCATTTCTTAAAGCATCTATCTTTCTTCAATTTATTTTCTCTTTTGCATGATTTCATATTTTTCTATTTTCATATGATATCAAAAGAACGATTTGATGATAAAGATTTATAAATAGACAAATAATTTATATTTACATATCCACAAGCATAGTGTTCTCTTTACAATTACCAAAGTTATAGCTGCTTCTCTATAGAAGACTCTCAGAATTGTTAAATCAAAGATCATCACATATCAGAGAAGTGTTTCTTGTTGAGCTTTTCTCTAAGAATGGCTTCTTCATAGTCTCTTCTTTCGATTTCTGCCATCTTCTGAGAGCTGTAGAAGCCATTCATCTTGGTGTACCACTCTTTCTCCTTGCTTTACTTCAGCTCAGTGATCTTCTTTAACATTTAAAGTTTAGTAAATAAATGAATTAGTAAATTTAACTCATCTCTGAGATTTTTGTCAGCTGGGGAAAGCTTAATAGCAATCACTAGTAAAAATAAAAGATAATAAATTAAAATTTTATACTAGCTATTCTTTGGCATCATCAAACTCACCGTTGGATTTGAGAGCTAAAGCTAGTCTAAAATAAGCTTTAGGGTTTTCCTTATTGAATTCCAAACTTTCTCTAGCACACTTGATCGCATCTTTGAAGTTGTTTCTCTTGAAGTGAGTAAGCGAGAGGTTGACACACAACAAATGCATTGCTTCTTCTCTGATCTTTCTCTATTCTTCATTCAAGTTGTCACGCATCTTCTTTGTCATGTTCTTGTACAAAGCGTAAACTCTTTGATTTAAATATTAAGAATTTTAATTGATACTCAATCATTAATGATAGAAATATGATAAAAATTTTGATAGAGAGATTGGGCATTGGCATATTCTCCTTCCTCCATGAGCTCCTTGCAAACTTCACGAACCTAATTCAGATAATCCGAAAGACCTTCAAAAGTGTTCTAATCCTTGATCTAAGGGTTTCTCTTGATGTTTTGAATAAAGAAACGAATGTAGATGTCCTCACCTATCAGCTTCTTTTCTTCCTCTGGTCTGTTGACGAAGTGAGTGCTTGCATGATAGATGCCCTTGTGGTAGATCTTAGAGAACTTGATCCATGCAATCTTAAAAACAAAATATTAAAACAGTGAATCTCTCCCTTTTTCATGGTTCTCATAACTATCTTGTAGTACTCATGAAACCTGATATCACCCATCTAGAACTTCTCAATAGCGTTTCTCTCTCTGCAAAGTCAACGAGCTATCCATTGTCAAATCTGGTTTCATGTTTATAGAAAACATCATCATTGAGACCGATGTATGATCCCTTTCCCTCCTAGACGATGTACTTCACAATACCACCATCTTCAGTCACAACCTCTTCTCTCAAAGTTAGAATTGACTTCAAGTCATAGAATTCATCAATGGGTCTCTTCTGGTCTGAGGGCACATAGTTTTTCCATTTTCCTTCATCTCTGAGTTTCTCCTTTGCTTCTTCAGACAACTCTTCTTGCTGTTGGCTTGATGCATTGGTTGAAGTTGATGAGTAAATTATATAGCAATTACAATTGAAATGAGTCAGTAATTGTCGGACCTTGATCATGAGCAATCTTCACTCCATTTTGAGAATCTTAAGTTGTGTCGATCATAGTGACATCTTCATCTTTCGCTAGAGAGCTGGCATCAGAATCTTGGGAAATCTTGGCATGTTGGCTGTTTATTTAGTCTGATGGTGGATTGAATATACCATGAATCAGGTTTTTATCATCATTTTTAGTGACACATACTTCCTGGACTTGAGACGATTGTGAAACCATTTGAGAGCCTTGAAAAACGAGTGAGTTAGCATCTGGGGCAGTCTGTGGTGCTTAAACATGGGCAGTTAAGTCACTTGGGGCATGAGTAGTATCATGAAGTTTAGATGATGTCTCAGTGACGATTTGTTGCAAATCTTAGTTTGTTGTTTCCATTTGATCTTGTAAATTA
The DNA here is from genome assembly GCA_000711775.1 of Oxytricha trifallax. Taxonomy (NCBI): domain Eukaryota; phylum Ciliophora; class Spirotrichea; order Sporadotrichida; family Oxytrichidae; genus Oxytricha; species Oxytricha trifallax. Next base: position 32,193 of record ARYC01003122.1, on the reverse strand, counting down.
ATGTAAGTTTAAAAAGTAATTATCATTTCCTATTTCAAGATCGATTAAATACTCAACGACAAAATATTTTAAACTAAAACAAATGATTACTTTAAAATAAATTCATAACTTGAAATTTAGCATATATTATTAATTTATTTATTAAGCTCATTCATATTTCAATATGCTTAAAAATCTTTAAAATTTATTTAACTTCATTATTAATAATAGCCCCTTTTATCTCTATTATATTAAAATTTTAATTGATTTTTCCAATATATAATCCCCTTAAATATGATTCCCTATTAGTTCAAACAAACTATTGTTGATAAAATTTACTCCCAAACTAACATATTGACTAAGATAATTCGTCCTCTAATAATGGATTTAAAGAAAGCAAAGAGTGAACACCAGTTTCTCGGCCATCCTCAAACTTTGTGGATATACCTCTCCTTAATCTGGATAAAATGAATTTACCATATAATTACTTTGCATAGTTCAGAGATACGGTTAATATCAACAGTAACGAAGTACAGTCTGATGCAAATTAAATCAATAAATATGAAAATAATATTCCTTTAAAAGATTCTCTAAGTTTAAAATAATATGAATTAATTTTGATGATCTCTTTTTTATCAATTCAAATTAATTTTTTGAATTTTTATATATCTTCATTCATTATATTATTAATGACTTCTTAGCGTAAAAATAATTAAAGGATCGATATAATAGAATTATTTCCTTAAATTATGCAGTTGACATCAAAATATTTTTTCATTTAATTTTATCAATTTATAAGAGTATGTATAATTATTTGCAATTTGATAATCTATAGTTACTTTTTAATCCATATTCCTTTTATATGATAATAGGAACAATGCTCGGTTTAATTAATTCTAGAACAGCGATTTGATATTCGATGACGAAGACCCAAACATCCACCGTTTTATAGAAGATGATAACTCAAGCGACTCTTCAATTGACAAATTAAGCCCTAATATCGGAAAACTTAAATTTGATTTTAGGAAGGACGGTTCACCGAATTAATCTCAGTAATCATAATATCCTCAATCCAAAATGTCAAGGAAAATATAAATGTAAAAGAGTGCAAATTTATTACTGGGTAACTTAACTCCAGGGGTTTCAGTAGAGGAATAAAATTAACAATTATTCTTTCTTCGTGGTCCCCCTTCCAGTTCATAAATAAAGCAATCTAAATTTCGAAATCGTTAATAGTCAGTTATAAGCCAATCTTTCACACAAACTAATGCCTAACAGTAATTATAGTAATAGCAAGAAAAAAGTGGCAGTTCTATAAATATACAGATTAGTACACCGTAAAGCTCAACTGCTTTTATGAAGAGATCTCAAAAGTAGTAAAATTAAGAAAGACTTAAGAAAATGGAAACTTGAAAATAAGAATTAGAAATGAAAAAGCAGAGCAACTCTAATGGTTAGTAGGAGTAATAATAGAATAAGAATGTTAAGTATTAAAGAGAGGCTACAGCAGCTAAGATTAGCAATAAATCCTTGAAATTTCAATCAACTAAGAGATTGGATAAATTGAAATAAACTCTGTCAAATATTAATTTAATTCAAGAAGAAAAGCCAGTTAAGAGAGATAATGTTCAAACTTACAATGAATGGAAAGAATGCCAAATATTTATCATAAAGTTTTTATCTTTTATTGCACAAGAGAAATATACAAATATGTGATTTAAAGGACTGAGGAAGAGATAAAGGTTTTAGAGCAATTTTACAAGAGAAAGCCAAGTTTCTTGAAAGAAAGCAGAGAGCCAATCCTAAGTGATATTTTAGAAGAGGAATTTAGGTTTTAAATCAAGAAATTGAGAGAGAAAAAACTTAGTGAAGCTGACAAAGAAGAAATAAATCACATGGACTACATAAGAAGTTTAATGCAGCTAATTATGTAGTACAACTTAAAGCTAAAAAAAGATATGGATATACCTTTTCAAAGCATACTAATCAATATCTTAAATGAGGATTATAGAGCTTTCTATGACTACAAAAAGAAGCATGCTTATTTAAACATGGAAAAATCAGTTATGAGAAAAAAGAACGAGGATAAAAACGGAGAAGAGAATGATGATTATTTCTCAATCAATAGCTAAACAGATAATCTTGTGCAAAGCTCTGCCAGACTTGATAATAAAAATGTAGGAAACTGGGCATAGAGTAGAAGGCGCAATTCATTCAGTTAGTAAAACACAGAAAGAGAGAAAATGAATGCTCAACTTAGGAAGTACAACATATTTTCTGACATTATGTATGAAATAGAAGAGTAGTAAAACACCAATTTGACTTTAAATTTAAATTTCAACAGAAATTCAAGTTAAAAGAAGTCTGCTAGAAAGAAAGGATATGATAAACTTATTGGTATGTTCGGGAATCAAATAGAAAGTCATAGATCTAATAATGGTAAATTTTTGAAGTACTTAGCAAGAATCAAGAAGCTAAAGAAATACTAGGATGCAAAGATCGAAAAATAGAGGAAGTTAGATGAAGAGAAGAAAATTCATAAAGCTAAATCATAATACTAGAGTCCAATAAAAATATAAGAGTCGAAATAAAGTAAATCTCCAAGGAAAATAATTACAGTTGAAAACAGAGATAAAGATGTGAAAAATTAATTCTTTAATAAAAGAGCGAGCCTAGACGTACTTATGAATAGACAAAAAACTAACTAATCTTTTGTCTTAAATCCAGTTTCTACCTTGAATAAAATGAATCTAGGATCCACAGTTAAAGGTTCATTTAATATTAGAAAGTCTTCCTAAGATTATCAAATCACTAAAGACTTTAATAAGCTTAATCTCTCTTCTTAATAAAGTTCACGATATGATTTAAGCCAGACAAGGAAATTACTGTACAGCAATTTGAACGCGAATAATCAAACTAAATCAACATTTTTTCCAAATTAAGAAAGAAATCGAAATTCTTAAATGATAAAAACTTCAAGCTAAATCTAAAACATCATTAAGCCTTTAAACATATCCTCAACAAATTTCTATCAAGACCATAAGTAAGAATTGTACAAAAGAGCCTCAAAAGTATCAAATTTAAATCTTACAAGCACTAACTTTAATTCTTCTCTGAGAGATATCTAAACTCCAAACATTCTTTCCTTGTCTAAAAGCAGACAGTAATCTTATCATTCACAGACGTAAATTAACAGTCCTATAGCTCATTAATCCAGAGTGAAATTCATTCCAGTCACTCCCAAGCTTACAGAGTTGCAAGATCACATAAAAGAACACACGAAAAAAGACCTCTCTGCTCGTCGAATAGCTAAAAAATCTCGTGATTAAATTGAGAGTAAATTATAAGACATAAAAACTAACATAGCGAATTTTCAAACTTAGTTCAAGGAGGATCCTTAAGTAAATTACAACAACTAATATGCGCTTAAGATGTTTGAGGAGGACATCAGATATGATAACTTGAAAAATTCTATATAGATTTATGATATGATTCAACATGCCAAGAAACCTAAATAGTAAAAGCTCTTGTATTTCTATCATGTTAAATAATTTAACAAATAAAAGACTTTGAAAACAAAGAAAATAAAACATAATCATTAGTTAAATTAATATTTACTCAAACTTGATATAAATTTATGAATAATTAAAGATTTCAATTTAAAATTCAAAAATAATCTATATTTAATTTTTGAAAAAAGAAATTGCATTTTAATTTAGTTTCTATAATATATTTATTATTCTCTCTATTATTTTATTTCAATTAATTTCTATCATGTAAACAGCAGAGATGAAATAAACAACGAAACTAAACTTATTAAAAACGAAGTGCGTCAGGGTATGACAGACCCCGTGCGCACAGCTGCAATAATAGAATTACAAAATTTCATTAAGAAAAATATTGGCAGAAAGAAAATCATGAGTAGTATAGCCGAGGAGAGCACTCATAAAATGATGGTTCATAGTAAAAACAAGCAGCCTATCAATGAAGTAGGAGCTATGATTGCACAGGAATTTGATAAAAGTCATATCAGGAAAGGCAATATAAACCAAATATAAAAATTTGATATTTTATATTTAAAATATAATAAGCAAGTTAATTAAGATACATGTTAAAGGTTTACTATTATGATATAAAATTGATTTTATCATTTAATTATTTAAACTACGTAAATGGATAGTAGCTAATATAATAATGTTTTATAACAGGTCTTTGTCATAAAATAATATGAAATATGCAAATAAAAGTATATGAATTATATGATCTGCTTAATTTATTTGATATCCTTCATGAAAGTGCTTCTTCTATTCTAATAATCTCTTCTTTGAACTGCCTGAGTTCATCTAAATTGACTTCGATATTTTTGGTTTTTACCTGCCCATCGACTTCACTAATTTTGAATATCAAAGTGGCAAAGGTTTTCTTTAGGTTCTTACACTCTGCGGAGCTGAAATCGTGATTTAGGACACAGTCGAAGGATACCAGGTGTCTCAATTTAATTTACTCGAAGAAAGTCTTCAGGTTGTTTTAATCTTGGAATTCTTTTAGAGATGCAAATTCGTTTACTAAGGCTTGAGATTAAACTCACTTAAATTTAAATATAAGGCATTAATTTTGTTGTGAAGAAAAAGAATGATGATTCAATTAAAACTTATAAGTTTTTTTGAGATACAGCCATGATCATTTTTTCTCTGAGTGCAGTACGATCAGCCAAAGTCTACTGAACTTATTGAATTATAGCTTAATGTTGATCAGGATGAGCTTGTGCTGTTTTTAATACTTTGAATAAGAATTGCTTGAGTGATTTTACTATATTATGCAACTTTTCATTCGAGATATCAACACCTTCGTTCTCTAATTCTTTGGAAAGCTTTTACATATCCAAGTTTCCATGATCTTTATTCACAATGAATCTGCTCACTTCTGAGATCTATATCAAGTAAAATTTAGAGACAACCCTTTTAAGATCGTTACGAATACAGTTTCTAATTCTTTAAATTGGGTCTTGTAAGTGCTTTTGAAACTTTAAATTCAAATAATTTATGTTTATTACCAAGAAAATAGTTATAGGAGGAGTGAGGGAACGAAGTTGAGATAAGTCGCTCAAAATACTCTAAGGGAAGGTTAAATCCATTTTATTATAGTCAAATTAATAAATAATTTATTATAATTATTAAACTTTAAAGAGTTTATTTAATTGTTTTTAGCAAAAGTTAGACCATCTTATACATACTTAAATCAAACTATAAAATTAATTAAGTCAAACTCTGTTTATATTTTGAGTGATAGGATCTATAAGAGTTGACCGATATTCATAAAAATATTTTTTATCAGAATTTTTTTATAAACTTTTAGTATTTTTAATTTAAAAAATTTAAGGATTAAGATTATTTACAAGAATTCGTTTATTATACATTTCATTTTCTAATAATTTCATTCAATATCCTTGAATAGACTTCAAGAAGTCCACCATGTATTTATTATGTGTTTAGAATGATAAAAATTCCTCGTAATTTTTCTATAAAAGCACATATTTAAAATATTAAAAATCTTACAGTTGCCATAGTATCTTGATTATTAGAAGCTGCAGGTGGTAGATCAAAAGACATTGGTAGAGCAAAGTAATTTATAACAAACTATATAGATTCAATTAAATCTTCAAGTTGAAATCCAAAGCACTCTGTGAGAAATGCTTCAAAAATTTAATTGTAGAAGTTCACGTGCTCATCCGGTTAGTAATATCTCTTTTTACCTCTACTGAAATCAAAGGGAGGGAATCTCTAAAATTATGAAGGAAACCATTAGTAATCATAATTGAAAGCCCCAATCATATGTGGACCACCTATTATAAGATAGAGGATTGAAGCTACTAATTGTCTTGAATCAAAATCGTTATAATAAGGGTTCAGAATTATCGTATCAAGAATCTGGTAGGCTATTCGGAATCTTTAATAAGCTACTTCGTTAGGCTGTTTAAAAGTAAAATCTGCAGTTTGATAATATTGCTTCAAACTTTGATCCTGGTAGATATCCCACATATTCATATACCAATTCATCCAATTAGATAAAGTTATTGGATGAAGCTTAAATGCCAAAACTTTCATTAGATATCCCTCCATCATTAGAATTTGCTCTTTTGTATATCCACCATCAGTTGATAGAGCAAAGTCGTTTACTCTTGGAATATAAACTTCTTCAATTTTGCAAGCTATTAGCATAGAGGCTACACCTATAAGCTACAACTCATTTTTAGGGATAAGGTATGTTGCTTGACTTAAATATCTATCTATGTAATTTACACTGATATTTAAGGTCTCTCTCTTAAGCATAAATTCCTCACCTACTTCCATCATCCAATCAATGAGAATTTCTCTCATTTTTGGAGTAATATTTTTCTAGCGCTACAAGAACGATGAATTTATTCGATATTCTTAGTCTCTTAGCAGCATCTATTCCAGCACCTAAATCTAAAACTATTATTAGGGGCTTATCTATTAACCAAGATAAGAGTAATCTGTGAGAGTTTGCATATTGTCTTAAACTTAGTAAAGGCCTCTTTCCTCAATAAATTCACTCTAAGCTAGCAATTCTTCCTCGTCTTAATTATTCCCAGCAAGTATCTCATTAAACTGCTATGTTGATAATAAATTGTCTTTGTCTTCACCGCAGTGAAGGGATAACTCTAGGGAATCTAGTTGCTATGTTATTTGAATATGATCTTTAATAACTGTTGTTTGACCATAGTCAGATATATCATCATAAATAAAGCTGTTTAGCTTCTCAAAGGTTTGTAATTATAAATGATCGTCATTTTATTCATAGTTTTCATAGGTATGCATGTTGATTTGTTCTGAGGTAGATTCAAGTTACTTTTAGTTCCTGTCCTCTCTCGTAATTGTCATAGGTTTGATGGAAATATCATTAGAAGGAGAATCTAATTATTAATATTTAGTCATAAGTGGCTGCTTATCTAAGTCTTAATAGAAGTACTAAAGTGATATCTCTTCGTTTTCTCCATCAATTAGATTTTCCCCTTCGTCATCATCCTCTTCTGATATCTCTGTTTGCCACTTTTAAAGTCCAGTTTCATCGTAAGTAGTGAATTAATGTGCGAAGCTTTGATTGTCTGGCATAAACCCAAACTTTTTATTGTCATAAGTTTGATACGACTAAGCTCTTTAATGATGATTATTGTTTTAAACAGGCTTTTTTACATTTTAATCAACGATTTTGCTTACAAGAACTTATCTCTAATTAGACTATATTATTTCTTCGTAGTGCTTATTAACCATATTAATATTGCTCTGTAATGCCACTTTAGACTGAGTCTTCTAACCACAGCCAGAACTTGAAGGATTAGAATTTTATTTCGTTGAACTGCTTGATGAGTTATTGCTTGCGTATTGTGTCTGTAAACAGCCTATTGATGTATTTTCTCTATAATTTTGCTTCTCATGCTCCTTAATATTACTTTCCCTGGGGATGTTATTTCTATTCATACTCGCATAGGGTATATTAGCAGAGAGTGTCCTTTAATGATGCGATTAGTGATTATTGCTTTGTTGTATTGAATTGGGCTTTTAGGGTTGCTCTCTGCTACTTTTGAAATTGTTTGAATTTTAAGCACAGGCATTCATTTTATAGTCTAGGAGCTGTGTCATGTTTTCTTTTCCCCATGTCGTTGATAAATTTTCTTGATTGAAACTTATGTCAGTTTAAACTGTAACTTAGTTGTCCATAGCTGCTAATGTAAATACAAACAGAAAGAATATGCTAAACTCAATTAAGATTAAAATTTTGCTAATGAATCAGTGTAGATAATCTCATCTTCGTACTCATCTGGGTAAACTGAAGTCTCAACTCGCTTTTGCTCTATTTTTCTTATCTAAGTGGCTGTTTGGGCCTTTGATCTTAAATTATCTAAGTAGTTTATTTTTTTCATCTTTGAATTAATTATCTCCAATAATTATAAATATTTGAATTTAAAAACCATTATCAATTTAATCAGCTATAACGTACCTCCTCACATATCTAAGATTTTAACTTGTTAATTCGAATGTAAATTGTATAAATCTTTTTATTTAAATTAGAGTTAATTTTGTAATTTAAATTTAAAATGGAGTCAATATCAAGTCAAGATTAAAAGGAAGTTAGCTCTTATGACGAGTTGCTATTACAATTAAGCAAACAAATTGATTTAAAATCTGGTGAAAGCTTATTCGCAATCGAACAGACTAAACTACTTGAAGTTGAGTTTCAATAAAAAAGACAGCAATTAGTGTAGAATCAACTATTATTGGAAAGGAAGAGATTTTGGGAATAATTAATAATATTTGATTAGTTTTATATTATAGAGAAACATGAATTTAAGGATTAAAGAACTAATTAAAAAAAATTATAATGAATTATTTTAAATATATTTTTAGACTTGAAGTAAATGATTAATTTATCTGCATAATCCTACAATAATTATTTATCAATTTTTAATTTAAGTCAATCAAAATTTATCAACTATTTAATAACATGATAAATTTAGATTTTATAATATTGATGCAAGGAATAATGGACATAAGACAAAAGCTCCCACAGAAGATTTATGTTCAAATTATTTAAAGAATAGCTAAATAAGCCAATAAGAGAATGTTAGGAGGACAAGAGCCAAATAAAAAGGAACAGGAAGATTTCAAGAAGGTAAGTTTATCTAGTCACAGTTTTTTGTAAAAAATCAAATATTATAGAACTCATTTTAATTTGGGAATTAGAACTAAAATCATCATAAATTGGATTATATAAATTGTAGTATAGTAAGCGAAATTAAATCATACTGGCTCTTTTAAATTAAATATTAATTTGATTTTAAAATTGGTGGAATTATTTTATTTCTTTCAAAATTGATAAAAATTATAATCCATAGCGAAGTGAAATTCATTTTAATTATCGAGAATAAAATATTTAGCCACAAGAAATTTCTATGCTTATTAAAAATTAATATTTTTAGAATATTAACATTTGGAGTTTTAAATTTAATCTAGTTGAAAAATCAAATTGAAGATGAAGTCATCCCAGAATTGGAACAATACTTGCACAGTATAAGTAAAAACATAAAGAAAATTTTGACTGATTAGAATAGTCAAGATGACTCTTCAAAACCCTTGAATGATTTAATCAAAGAATACAGAGTAAATCAATATTTTAGTTTTTATAATAACTTTCTTTTTATTAGAATGAAACAAAGCTCTTAAAGGAATCAATTGTTAAGAGAAAGGCAGAAAAACAAAAGAAAGTGTGGGAGATTTAAGATTTAGACATATAAATTAAGGATTTAGTTGAGAAAATTGGGAGAGGATATATGCTAAATAGTGTCGCATAGTATCAGAAGGAGCAAGTCAAACAAATCGATACTTAACTCTAAGAGACTTAAATATAAGACGAGTAAGTATAATTCATATTCTTAATAAACATTTGAGTATTTTAGGGAGTCCAAAAACTTGTTTGATCACTAATTCTTTAATGAAGACTAAATGAAAGCACAACTAAAAGTTAAGCAAATTCTTGAGAAAAGAATTCAAGAAATGTCATTAGTTAAGCAGCAACTACATCAAAGGTTGATTAACTATGGAGAAAATGAATAAGAAATGAAGTAGCTAGCATAAGAATATTAGTATCTTCAAAATAGAGACAAGTAATTAACTGAAATATTAGGCAGCTGAATTTATGGTTTAATATTATATGTGGAATGTTTATAATTGTTTATCTGTCTTCTTCTTACAAATATTAATAGAAATAGGAAAAATGTAATAATAATTTTCAATAAAATGAGTGAAATAATTGAAGTATACACAGTGGGTCAAAATGCTTATGGGGAACTAGCTCATGGGGACAATATAGAAAGACACGTATTTACTTAAGTAGAATTTTGCAAAGGCATGAACGTAATTTAAGTTGCGGCTGGGAACGAACACACATTAATCTTAACAGACTGTGGTGATGTTTATTCAGGAGGCTACAACGAAATGGGAAATTCATTGAGTCAAGGTCCAAATGCAATGAGTCAAAATAACAACAATAACAATACTAGAACGGGATAACTCAAACTTGTTGAAAAACTTAGAGGCAAAAATATTGTCAAAATATTTGCCTCAAATGGTTGTGAACATGTAATTGCTTTAACTAGTAAGAATTATAAATGCTGATTAAACTATAGATAATGGAAAAGTATTTTCTTTTGGTTTTAATGTAAAGGGGCAATTAGGACATGGTGATCAAACTTCGATAAATTCTCCCAAATAAGTTGAAGCACTTTCTCGAAAATTTGTGACAGCAGTTGGTTGTTCATACTACCACACAATTTTCTCATGTGCAGACGAAATGGAAATATATTCATGCGGCAGAAACGATTATGGATAGCTAGGTTTAGGGAATTTAGATGATAAAAATAGTCCAACTCTTATTGAAGCCTTAAATGGAAAGAGGATAGTTTCCATAGGCTGCGGATAATATCATAGTGTAGTAAGTTCTATAGACGGAGAAATTTTCAGTTTTGGTAGAAATGATAGTGGTTAGCTTGGAATAACAGGATCTGATGGTAATATAAGTTTGCCTAAGGAAGTTAAAAATTTAAAGAGCACATAAATTGCATGTGGTTACTATCATACAGTAGCTATAAATAATGGTCAGCTTTATAGTTGGGGAAAGAATGATTCTGGATAATTAGGCATTGGAATCTACAGTGCGAAAGAAATACTGCCAACTCTAGTTAGAGATTTAGAAGATCAGGAAATTGTTTCAGTCGCTTGTGGCTGCTATCATACTTTAGCTCTTGGTTACGCAGGATAATTGTTTTCTTTCGGAAGAAATAGTCATGGATAGCTCGGAGATGGAACAACTAATAACTCTTGTAAACCTCTTCTGATTCAAGGATTAATAGATAAAAAGGTCTGCTAAATTGCTGCAGGTTTCTATCATTCAATAGTCCTTGCTAATCCAGTTATTCGAAACCCATTGGTTGAAGATTTTAAGTAGCTTTTGAATAATCAAGAATTATCTGATGTCACTTTTATAGTAGAGGGCAAGAAGCTATATGCTCATAGATGTATTTTAATGGCAAGATGTGAGCCATTAGAACGAATGGTTAATGGCCACATGAGAGAAGCTTTTGACTTATAAATTTAGATCGAGGACACTAGCTATTAATGCTTTTACTCATTGCTTGAATATCTCTATACTGAGCAAGTTGAAGCATTGAATTAATTTGAAACAGATATAATGACCAAAAACTATTGCAGTATGTCACAAATATACATAAACTTTGCTCTTGATTTGTTGAGTCTTGCTGATTAATATCTTGTTGAATAATTGAAGAGAAAATGTGAAGAAGCAATTCAAAAAAGCATTAAAATTGATGATGTTTGCTTAATGCTCAACATTCAACCGCAAGATTTATAAATGCGTGATTTTATCTATTTATAATTTAAGTAATAATAATTATTGAGAATTATAGAATAATATAAGATTTAAACGTACTAGCCAAACCTTATTACTTATTAATATCTTATATTAATTTATTTTACTTTCTTAAATTTCTAATATTCTTTCATAGAATAATTTTTTATTGCTACTTACATAAATTAATAAATATTGTTATTAACAAACTTTATTTTACTTTCTTGTTTCAACTATTTTATTTTAGGCATTTTCTATAAACATGGTAATTTTCAATAAAATTTGGAAAAATTAATATTTTAGTGCAATTAGGAATTTCTAAAATCATGTGATTTTATTATAATTAAACTATAATTATTGGGTTTTTATTGCAATAAGTAGAGGTGCTAATTCATTGAAGAAAAGATGTCTATAGTTTATGATGAGTAATTTCTCTAAAATCATAGTCTTGGATTAATTTGTAGAACTACCAAAACATGTTTTAAAAGAAGTGTTTAAAATGGCAAATAGAAGAGGAGTGTTTGTTAGAGAATTATTATGACTTATATAAATAAATATTAAAAATATATAAGTTAATTATGCCTATAAACATATTTTATATTCACTTTCTTGATAAGATTAAGTCGTTTATAGTTAAACGCTTGTTTAAGAAACCTGGTAGGTTGTTCCCAGAGGAATTAGAGTACATTCCAGGCATTTGCATGAGGTTAGTTGGTTTAGAAAATGGCCTGCTATTTTGATTATTTTCGTGTGTTTATGTGAAAGAATTACCGAGATTACTGTTTGAAGTTTATATTGCTGGTCTCTAGTACCTAAATTATCCATTATTTTGCATGATTGGTTAATATTGAGTTGTGCTCTTTGTAGGTTATTGATTTTATTGCTATGAAGACTGATTTCTCCCAAATTTAGCTGAACTAGAAACTTAATAATTGCCCGCAAACCCGTTTGTTGAAGTTTTATAAGCTTGTTATGGGAAGCCCTACCCCCAAATACTTTTTCTCTAAGTACTATTCCCTTCTTCTTCATTTCTCTCTGGGGAGATATCATTAAACTATTGGTATTGAGTTTGCTTTATGATCTATTAGTTCTTTAAGAGTTAACTTGTCTGCTTTTACTCATTGGTTAAAACTTGCTTGTCTAGATTTGAACTGATGACCTTGATTTTGTTATCTGTAACTAAGATTCTTTTAGATTAGACCATTACAATAAATCCATTAACAATTATTGTTTATCCCAATCATTTTAATAAGAATCTATTTGGTATGATTGTATAAAAAACATATTATCATACCATAAATTATGATATATAAAATATTTTTTGCAGTTAATTATGATAAAATAAAAAAAATTGTTTTAAAAACAATCTTTGATATAAACTTATCCTTTTCTATAATTAATATAAATAATTTACACTAACTCTTTAAAGTATCTTTTAAAAAATTTCAATCTAAAAATCAGACATTTTAGCAAGTTTGTTAGTATTTTGAAGTTATAGATTGTCCGATACCAAGTTAAGTCTAGCCAATAATCTAGAAATTAAAGTTTAATATATCCCCCTTATTCATTTTTCTAGTTGTAACAAAAACACAACTAATTTTAATTTATTATAAGTACATAGGTTATTGGTAGTATAGTTGTAGGTTTGCTAATCGTTTATATTTTATGATTACTTTATGTCATTTAAGATCCAACTCTAAAAGTTGTCCCAATTGTCGTCGTCACATTTTCATTGCTATATTGATTGTACTATGGTACCTGGTCTTTTTTCAAGCTATTATTTGAAGTGTTTGAGTCATCCAGCTAGCTAAACATCCTTGGATTGTGATCTTTATTTTTATAAAAGTTTTATTCTGTGTGGTTTGGCAGTTTCATGACGTTGCTTAAGTTTGAATCATTAATTCTACTTTGGTCTTTCAATAAGCTTATGCCAGGTATTGTCTTTCGTGCATTTTAATTTGTACTTAACCTTCTATTATTTTGTGAACTTAATAATAATGTTCTCTTTTCTTGGTAAAGCTCTTGCATGTTCTGGATTTTTGTAGGAGCTGCTTATTCCTCAACTTTTTAGACTACTTCTTCTTTTTGAATTAAAACATTTGCTGCCTTGGCTTCAAGAATTTATTCCTTTTTTCTTGAAGATTTTAATGGTTGATCTTAAGTTTCGTTTATATTCATAGTTTTGAAATCAAATTGGTCTTTATTTGGATCTTCTCTGGGTGTCTAAAATCGTTAACTGAAATATTTCTCTTCCCCTCTTGTATCCATATTATTGCCAAAAGTTTCTTAGCTAACTATTTATATCAGAGCAGCATTTTTATATTAGGTTCCTCTTTAACTGTCTTAATTTCCTAGACTCTCACAAGAATCTTTTTAGTGGCTTATGCTTAACTTCGATTAGAACTTTTTTACTTAAGAAGTCTTAGGCCTATTAGATTCTACATTATTTTAAGCATTACTCGCTGTTAAAATCTTTCGTTTTTAGCTATTTGGGAAGAGTTTTATAAATCTGCTCTGAGTGGCTCTTTCATAAAACTCATTGTTCAAAACTAAATTCTGACTGTTTTAACGAGTGGTCTAATCCTGAGTCTGACTTTCTAAAATTGTATTTTTGGAATGAGTCGTTTCAAATTATCCTGCTCCAATTAAAACTTAGTATATAAAATCAAGTTCATTTGCACCAGTATGGCTTGGCTAGAATTTTAGGTTCATAAACACTTTTTCTCTATACTCTCTAATAACATCTTCTGAGAAATATTTTGTTGGCTTCCTAAGAATAGTATTAATGTAAGGTCTGGTGTGAAAATCTTTTTAAAGAAGGATGTTAACTATGAAATTCGATAGTTTTTCACTATATTGATTAGGAAGCTGTTTGGGTTAGTCATTCAATATTTTAGTCCCTAACTGTTATATATTTTCTCCTAAAAACGGAGGTTCTAAAGCAGCTAAGTGAAATAAACAGCACCCAACAGCCCAAGTATCTATTTTATAGTCATAAGGTTGCTGTCTAATAACTTCAGGACTTAAATATAAAGGAGTACCTACTCTCCCAACTTTGACATCCAATGGAACAGAGAATTAATTATCTAATTTAACTCTGGACTTTTATTGTGATACTGGCTTAGAATCACCAAATAAGTTTACAGAATTTGTCTGATGCACTTTTGATACTCCTAAGTCCCCTATTTTAATAGTACCGTCTTCAGCGATCAGGACATTCATGCATTTAAGGTCTCTATGAATAATCTTTTGGTAGTGTAAATATCCAACTCCCAGAAATATCTGAAACGCTGTCAACCATATTTCACTTTCTGATAAACTTTAACAAGATTGAATGATTCGTTTAGATTAATATCATTTAAGCAAATAAGTTTATAGTTTCTTTCTTTTCTCTCTTCATCTTAAGGTATTTATGCAAATCTCCTCTTTCTGCGTACTCCATGATAATATGTAAACATTCTTCCTCCATAAATGAATTATAATACCTATAAATCATTATAAATGGTATTGAGTTTGCACTTACTTTATTATGTGTGGATTAGATAATCGTCTAAGTAGTTGTACCTCACGCAATGCTTCCTTTTTGTAACTTGCCTTTAAATTATTGAAGTTTATCTTCTTCATAACATAGTATTAATTATTTAAATACTATTAAAATGCTTATAATTCTAAAACAAAGAGTCTGTTCAATTATAAATTGCTACCCTTAATTATTTTTCTTAGATTTGACTTTAAACACTATACCATGAGCTCCCTTACCCAGTTCCTCACATATTTCAAAATCTGAGCATTAACAGCCTATTTTCTTAGAATGCTCATTATTTGTGGGATTGACTATTCTATCATGATGCTGAATTAATTACTGTAGTTCTTGTTAAGAAAAGCCAGTCAAGTTGCTATGTTGGATTAAACCTTAGTGGTTCATTTTTCAAAGATTGAATGTTATAAATAAAGTGAATTTTGTGGAAATTGATTGTAAGCTGTAATCTAAATTGTTCTTTTAAGTGAAAATTGAAAATATGAATTGCTTGATGATTGAGTTTTCTGTGAGTTAAGAATTAAATTTTACAAATTATTGACATTATCTAAATAAATATAATTCATCATTTTTATTATAATTAATCAGGACTCATCCAAATTTATTGTTAGCCTCAAATTTTAATTGTAAAAAATAATATATTACTTCTAAAACATGGAAAACAAACCACAGATTGAATAATAATAATAATAACCTACATCTGAGAATATAAAATAAGACTAGTAACCAAAACGCATCTATCAATTAGTGAGACCCAATGCCATGACATTCAGGCAGCACTCAGGACTAGCGACTTTTATGTACAACATTAGATTGAGCTAGGACAGTAAGGTATAATTATCAAGGTTTGATAGGAGATTCGCTAAAATATGGACCAGTCCTCTGCTTCCGATAAGTTTGTTTGTGGCTCATTTATATCTTATAGCGTTGTTATTGAGAAATCCTTTCCAGAAAGAGGATTTGGATTGAAAATAGAAAATGTAGACAGATTACTTAAAGTTAAATTCTCTTAAAAATTCTAATTATGAATGTCTTTATTTAATCATGAAATAAATAAGTTATAAAAACTGAGGATTATATAATTTTAGAATATCCAATTCAAGCCGTGATATCAATGATACCCATTTTAATTGATGATATTCAAATTTTGCCTTGTTTAAGAGGTTTCTGAATTTCTCAAGCCATTCAAAGTCTATCTGTTCTGACTTCCTGCTCTTGCTGGAGATCTGAGGGGAGAGTTAAATGAAAGTGTCTTCTGCACAGCTACTTTCTCACTAAATCTTTTCAAAGGATCATTTCTATCTACTCTATCTAACTCCATAGGTGTGTAGATATCTATGAACTCGTCGATGCTCAAATATCCTCCTCCAACACGAACTATAAGCATTAACATTTTTATATGACTTACTCATAATTTTGTCTCGTTCTACTTTGACATAAACTCTTCTTGAACCAAACTGGTAGACACCCTCACTTTCCCTCATAAACATGATTCTTAACTTGCTTCTATCAGAGTAGTTGTTTATGAAACTAGCAAGTTCTGAATCTATAGCACAACTTTTCTCAGGAACATAAATATCCTTAGAGTGTTTCCATTCATCTAAACTTGAATTTAGCTTGTCAATCTCTGTTTGCTTAACTTGTAATTAAGATTCTAGTTCTTTGATTCTATCTAGGAGCTTTTAATCTTATAAATGCATGTGATTAGTTTCAAGCAACTTATTTGACTCTAATAAGTTTTAATGTAGTGATTAAATTTAGGCTCTAAGCATAGAATTTTCATCTTAGCTTTCCTTGAGTTAATCTTGTAAATCGCTTTAAGCCCAGACTTAATTTGAGAGCTCTCTCATATCGTCTTTCATGCTTAATTATAGCTATTCAAGCTCCTTCAAGTAAGTTTCCTTATCTAAAAGCTCTTCTTCCTTATCTCTCAATAGTTGATTGAGTTCATCTATCTTGGAAAGATATCTATCAAGCTCCTCTTTGAACTTTATATTCATAATTTCTAGTTACTCAAGCAATTCTTGATACCTTTTATCTGAGTTTTACTATTAAGCCCTCATTGATTCCAATTATTTCATTAGCAAGTCCCTTTGGTCTTTTAAATCAGTTATGATTATTTGTTAATCCTTAATGACCTTCACTTTGTTCTTTTCTTGCATGAGCATGTTCAAAGTATGAACTTAATTTTCTGTGAGCTGAGATACTTAAGACTCTAGTTCTCTTATTCTTGCCTTAAGTTTTTCATTTTCATGAGTTAATTACTCCACAATCTGATATTGCTGATTTAGCTTTAATTGGTTCAAGTCAAGACTCTACAAAATATGAATTAGTTAATTGTAATACCTTCTCAATTTCATCTTAGAGAGATACTCGTTTCTTCTCACTTTCGAAGAATGAAGTTTCATAGCTAGTATTCTTAGAATGGTAATTTTCCAACTAAATCTTTATTTCTTTTTTTTCAAAGTCATTTTAGCTAATAACTGATTTTAATTACTCGATCTGCTAATCCCTCTCTCTCAAACTACAATCAAATTATATATAAATAATTAATCAATTTACCTCTAATCCTTCTGCAATATTATATGTCTAAATTCTTAATTTTCTTTGTTAATTGTTTCAAATAATGACTCATAATGAGACTTAGAATCTTGGCTGCTCTATCTAGAGTTTATTATTTCTTGAAGTTTTGCCCTTGCATTTTCACTTATCATCAACCTATTAGTGATCTACTCAATCTCAATTCTCTACTGCTCAATGATATCGTAAAAATAAATATTTGTGATGATAGCCTCAGAATTTTGATTGGATTTGCTGTGGGATTTGTACTTGATGATCTCGATTTCATATTACCTCACTTTCTTATTTGCCTTGCCTAAATCCTCCAAGTCATTCATGCTTACTCCTTAGTCTTCCTTTTTCTCACCTCTAACTTGCCTGATTGACCCTCTTGAACTCTAGCTACCCATTTTGTCCTTTACTGAAGCAAAGTTTAAAGTAATTCATAAATTAGAATCTTAAATTTAAAAAACTTAAAGTTATCTTTTGCAAGCTGCGATTGTCTGATGCCTACTCCCACATTAGTAATGTAACTAGAGAGAGATTTCAAATTATTACCTTTCTAGTTAGATGGAGCAGTAGCTGGACTTTGCTATTGTATTTGTTAATTAAATAAAACTCTATACATAAGACCTCTAAAATCTCCAATAAATTATGAAATATGT
This sequence comes from Oxytricha trifallax, assembly GCA_000711775.1. Classification (NCBI taxonomy): domain Eukaryota; phylum Ciliophora; class Spirotrichea; order Sporadotrichida; family Oxytrichidae; genus Oxytricha; species Oxytricha trifallax. Next base: position 14,010 of record ARYC01003122.1, on the reverse strand, counting down.
TGACTAAGAAGCTTTTTTCTACTGCTGATTTCCATTCCAAGGCCTAAGCCCATTTTAATTTGAGTTGCTGCTTATATTAGACTAGTTGGATTAGTTTGTGCTGTATCTATGAGGTGAGAAAGTATCTTGGCTCTGTTACTGCATTTATTGGCTTTAGTTATGCATTTTATTATATCTTTTAATTGATTGCTAATATATTTGTATTGTACTCTTGTTAATTTAATTTGATTTCAATTTACTCACAAAAACCTTACAAACGTTAAGATAAAGTAGAGTGATACTATCTTAAATGATATATTCTCTATCTTTATCATTAATTCATGAGATATCTGAATTAAAAGAATGCAATAAAGCTGATTATAATATAATTTGTAGGTAATTTAATGGAATCTAATACAACTGTGTTGAACTCTTGCTTCAACTTAATGCGCAGACTCTCGCCCAACGACATTAAGAAAAATGTGGCAGGACTTGCAGCACTTATTCAAAATGATGACCTCAGATATGAAGTTATACAGAAGATCGACCAGCCATTGGGTAAGTTTAGCATAAGAAATTGTGATAAAAATGCAATTAGCCTTTGTTATTTTGCGATAAATATCTCTGCTAATTAATGATAAGATATGCTGCAAAAATAAAGGATTTTTTATATTCAAGTTATCAGAAATTTTAACATTAAATTATAGAGGTTGAAATGGACACTGTGGCACATTAAGAATTCTTGAAATGCGAGTATAACCGTGATGGTGATTCATACAGATCTCCCTGGACTAATAAATATTTCCCATAATCAGGAAGCGATGATGCTGTATATCCATCAAATGAGTTACTTCAATTAGAGCAATAATTCAATAAATATTGTGATATATGTTTATAAATTTATAAATAGCAAAAAGCTAATGATGTCTTCTCAAGATATGCACAACTTTATTTTGATTATGCACTTACCAGTTATATAAATAATTTATTTGTTTTGATTTTTATGATTTATCATTAATTTATTGCTCAATTTTATTAAGCTGATTTCATTATCGCTTAATTTTTTTAAAAAAATTCAAAGAATATCTAAGTTAGAATCTATTCAATTAATTTATCCTAAAATTTTTTAATCTTAAAATAATGATTGATTCATTTAATTTAAGTACGATACTAAAAGCTAAAAAAGTATAATTTATAATATTTTTCTTTATTTTATCATGTTTGATTAGTAGTTTTTGTGAGTGTCTATTTTTTCGATACAGACTTCGGTTTTGGTGCTTGTTTCCTTGTCAAGAAAGGTAAGCGAAACTGTTATGACATTTCATTTCTCAAAACCAATTAACTTTTTGCATAATTTTCTCAATATTTCTATAGATATTTGTACCCCGAGGTCCCCCCCACCCCTCCTCCCACCTCAAAAATGAAGTCCCCCTTATTTAACCCACTTTATATGAAAAATCATATTCCCAAGGTCTGAATCGACTCCCTTCATGACATCTCACTCTCATAAGAATATTTATATATAAATGACATAGTTTTTCAAAATTATGTATTATCTTTTTAATTGCTGTTTTGATTTTATTTTGAATTTTTGGCAACTGTCCTTCGTGCGTCGACTTTTTAAGTCATATACTGTCATAGGAAAATATCTTTCAATTGAGTTTAAATTGTCTAGACTTAATTAAGATTTTATTAATACAATAAAGCTATGCACAAAAAAATTCAAAAATCTTTTTCAGCTTAAATCATCGCTTTTCGATTTAAATTTAAAAATTAACATGAGTAATTTTTTTTTTAGATCATTTACTGTCCTAAATAAATATTATTTTATTATAAAAATTGATATTGATTATGCTAAGATTTAACTAATTGAAAATAAAAATAATTTAACAAACATTATTATTTTTATTAATATTTCATTATATTATGAATTTATTTAGACAGTAAATGATTTTTAAAAAATTTTCTCATGTTAATTTTTATATTTAAATCTAAATGAGATGATTTAGGCTGAAAAAGATTTTTGGAATTTTTATGTGCATAACTTTATTGTTTTAATAAAATCTGCAATAAGTCAAGACAATGGAAACTCAATTGAAATATATTTTCCTATGGCAGTATATGTCTTAAATAGTCGACGGACGAATTGACAGTTTCCAAAAATTCAAAATAACATCAAAATAGCAATTAAAAATATAATAGATAATTTTGAAAATTTATGTCATTTTATATATAAATATTGTTATGAGAGTGAGATGTCATGAAGGGAGTCGATTCAGACCTTGGGAATATGATTTTTCATATAAAGTGGGGTATATTAGGGGGACTTCATTTTTTAGGTGGGGGAGGGTGGGGGGAGGTACCTCGGTTTAGGGACTGGGAGGATGAGGGGGGGGTACCTCGGGTGAACAAATATTGAGCAGTCCAAGGGAATTAAAGCAGGAAATTGGGATTCAATTCATGTAGTTTCAGTGAACCTCGAGGAGAAGAAAGCCAAATATAGAGTGGTTTCAACTGTTTTCTTAAAAATGTTTAGCACAAACCCATAATCTTATGGTGATCTTGAAATCGCTGGAAATCTATCTAGATCTAAGGAGGAGACTTACAACCTTGATTCAAAGAGTGGAGATGATTTTATTTTACTTATCAGTACCATTATGTTTGAATACTTATTCAAGTTCATAAATTTGATGAATTCCACTTATCAAACATTGGCAGACTGATAGAGGCAAACGAGACTGAAATCAGATAGGAAATGGATGGCATCTATATCAATAAAACTAAGCATATTATAAATACTGGAAGACTGAGGGAAGAGTACATGACTCCCGATGAGAAGATCAATTTCCAGAGAGAGCTCCAAGAAGCCATGAATCAAATGAAAATAGATGGAAAGAGAAAACAGTGAAATAATTCATAAATGAGTTTATATATCGATTAAATTATAATTATTTTAGTTTGTTATATATAAAGATTTGTCATTTTTCCCTGTAAAATATATAGTAAAAATTAAACAAACTATTATAAAATATCGGTTAGCAATTTAAATTTAAGTAATATGTGTTTTTATCTGAATAAGTTCTTTGTGTTATTGTTCTAAGATTTTTTTTTATTTATGAAATGATAAAGTTTAATTTAATTATTGAGAAATAAGATTGTAGAATATTAATAATTATATAATTAATTAAATGGTAGAGAGACAACTTTTGAATCACGCTAAAAGCGGTGCTTGGGTCATTCAATGTAAAATACAATAAATATAATTTTTCACTTTATTGATTATTTATTATCTTTGATTTAGAATATTTAATAAAAATGACTGTCTTGACAAAATTAATGAATTATTTAAAATAAACTTAGTAATTTTTTCAAAAACTTTCTTTAGATATTATATTTAAGGACAAATTAATATCCTGAAACATTATTTTTTATCAATTGTAAATTCTATAAACTTGATCTCTATATAGATTTGAAAATAAGATTACTATATATCTCATTAAATTTGATAATAAATAAAATGATTTCTAAAATTAAATTTGAAGATTGGAACCCTTGTCTTTGGCTCAATCTTCGTCCAAAAGGTTATGCTCCAGCCATTCCTCGCTAATCAAGAGGTCTTCGGTTTCGATGGTAATGGTGGTAAAATGCTCAAGATTATTACCAACTTGACTGATGAAGAAATGGCAAGACTGAAGTATGTTTTAAAACATTTGAAAATTAAGAAAATTCTTAATTTAAATCCACTTTAGGTTTTTGTAACTATTACCTGCTATATATAATTAGTATGTTAGAAGATTGAACTGGCACTGGAAAGGAAGCAGAAAGATGGATCACGGCAAGGATGTCATCTAGACTCAAGAACTTTCAGACAGAGGTATCGCATGGCCCCAAGAATCTTACATCGAGTACGAGAAGAGACCTCCCCACGACAAGTACTTATGAGCAACCACGCCAAAGAGCTTCTGGTCAAACTATATGCTAAAACAATCATGGGAAGCAGCTCCCATTATTGCTAATCTCTTTATTTTAGCAATTATTTAAATCCCTTATTAAACTATCAATAACATATCCAAAATCACTGAATAGATTGCTAGTTGTGAGCTTCTTTGTAATTCAAGAGTAAATAATTTTAGTTAATTAGATTAGACATTCCAAAGAAGTTGCAACATTAAGATCAGACATTTGGAGATAAATAGTGTTATGATAACTCACTTGATATCATCAAATTTTCTCATCCATTCATCTACTTTTGCATTTAGTGCATCATTATCATTCAACATTTAATTAGTTTTTCTTAGTGCTTTAGACTCAACAGCTTGAAAACAGATATTGAATTTGAATAATGTGCAAAAGTGACTCAGAAATTCTTGTCTACCTCCCAATAAAATTTTATCGTCTTCTAGGCATCCCTAAAAAACAAAAGAATTAGAACCAATTAGTATATTTAAACTAAAAATTTTAAGAATTACCTCTACAGCAAGGAAATCATCAAATTTAACTCCATAAAGATTTTTGATTCCATCTTTGATTTTCATGAACTGACTTTCATCTACATTTGTCATTTAGATATCTGCTTCCAAATTAAAAGGGTTATAGGGGTTGTCTTCTTTAAGCATAGATGCTTTGTAATGATTAATCTTTTCATTTGCTTGATACAAGAAGTACTCAAATTTCTAAAAAGATTTATGGTTAAATAATCGCATTAATTTTAGTCATTAAGATTTAAATGTCTTGAATTTAAAATGGAAAACTATAAAGTAATAGCTAACTTACATCAGTTGATTGATTGTTAGTTTTTCCAAGTTTCTTAGTTATATTATAGCAGTATCTATATGGATTTTCTTTGAATGGCTACCCTGGAGTCTTGCCAGGGATGTAAATTTATTTGGTAAGCATAGTTCCACTTTTTTGCTTAAAAATAATCTTTTTTCTTTCATTCTCTATAAGATGAGATTTAAATTACTCCTCAGTTGGAATTTAACTTTCTTAAGAATTTGGAACTTTTGACTGTTTGTTATCTTAGGCTTAATTAGAGGGTTTTGGGGTTTAATCTTAAACTGGATTTGAGAAATCTACGAAATTCAATTTTGGTCCTTGAGGTTTTGGGCCATTTTATGAGGGCTATTGATTATTTTCCATTATTAATTTATAAGTTTATGATTGAAATAATTATATTTAGTTAAAGTGTATTTTATAAACTTAAGCTTAATTTATTAATAGGAAGCATTATTAAATTAATAATAATTATTAATATAATTGAAATCAATATGTTCAAAGGAAGCAGTAATTTAATGAAAGCCTCTACTCAAATGTTCTGGCTTCAGAAATAACTTTAAAACCCACAATTTTTAATGCTTTCACAAAGAAGCTTTGGAGGAGCAGCCCACGCCCACGGCCATGATGACCACCACGGTCATGACGACCACGGGCATGGTCACCATCAACATATCGAAAAAGCTTCCCCAGATCACAAGTTCTTGACTGCTGAAGCTGCTAATAAAAGGTTCTTAGTTTTCAATCAATTACCATCTACAGAGCCAGCTCAATACGGCTTGACTAATCTTTACATTCATCATAATGATTTGCCACTCTCTAAGTAAGTTTCATAATTATTTTGCATAAAAGCAGGCCATTTTAACATGCTTTGATATAAATTGATGTTAAATTTTCTTATAGTCATCATTTCTTCTTCTCCTCTTATGCAGGAGCTCATCACTGGGAAGATGAAGCCAGAGTTCACGATGAGCCATATGGTTATGAATTCGGTGACGATGTAAGTTGAATACTTTTAGTTTATAATCTAATTTCACTATGAACTGATGTAACAAATAATGCTCCTTTAATATAAGATTTTTATCATAAACTAACCACTTTTATTTTACAGCCATTCGAAGAGCAAGGTCAATATGATTACCCAATGATTCTTATTTTCGTTGCAATTACCAGCATCGCTCACTTACTCCACGCTCATTTCTTCTTTGATAACAGAAAGATCGGAGAGGTTCTTTACCATCAAAGACTCACTGCCTTCCAAATCGAGGATGAAATTAGAAAAATCAGATAAGAAGATGCTCCATTTAGAGGTCACTAATGAGCTTGAAAAATACATAAAAGAGTTAGAATATTTAACAGATCTGCATTTAAGAGTGAATATGCATAATATTTTGAGGTGGGATACTATAAGTTCAGGGACATTTTGCTGTTTAAGTAGGAATCACAAAAATATTGCGTATAATCTCTTAATTATTTAAACTATAATCTTAAAAAATTATTACGCACAATGAAATTATTGAGCTAAAATTAGAATTAAAAATAAAGATATAGAAATCTACAGTAAAGCTTAAAATTAATATTCTATTTATTATTTAATTATATGGCAGATACAAGCAATTTTATAAATTTTTAAAGGAACTTAGTAAATTTAAATTTTTAATTAATAAAATTATAAGAGCAATATATTCCCTTTAAATTTATCATACAAACCGAATGCCTAAAAAAATCGAAAACTCCTTATAAATTTATCTTATTTCATGACTCATGACATCGTTTTACTAATGATTTTCTCCATGATATTTTAGCAAGGGTGTAAGGTGCCATTACATTTTCTTGCTCTGTCGATATGTAAGTTTGATTCACTATATTTTCGCAATGTTATCATAGGAACAAACTTAAATTTAGATAAAAAATAATTAATCAAATTAATGGAGTAAAGTATGCCTAATTTTAACGATGCTCGCTATGGTATAAAAATTAATTTTATATTTTTGTATTATTCCTGTGATAAATTTCTTATCTCTAATATAATTGTAGAATAAATATAAATTATATATATAATCATGTTAATTAGCTGGTTTTAAAGAGAGTATACTGCCTCTTAAAAAATAAAGCTCTTTTAGAAAACAATACGAATGAGTGTCTTATGAATAAATTAACTTAATTATCACTTATTTGATTTTTGACATATTTATTTTTTCCTAAAATGAATGAAACAATAATATCACCAAATTGGTTTTTTTAACATACTCGATTTAGTACCGGCTTTTATTGCGTCAGTAATCAGAATGCTTAAAATGCTCAAGAAATTCAAATAAATAGATCAAACAATAAATATATATTTTTATTAGATCAAAGGTTGTAATCTTATATATCTTTTCTAAAACATATAACTTTGTTAAACTAAGTTTAGCAACTTAAGATGCATTAAGTCATAATTATTTCAATTACATATGGCATGTCATGGGCTTTTACAATTGGAGGACTCTAGACCAGTGACTTCATGAAATTAATTAAGTTTATAGCTCTGTCTCTACCAATTGAGATAATATCTTTTGAATTTTAACTTTTAAATATAGCAATGCAGTAATTATTTTGCATTTATGAAACCTTATTTTGATTTTTATACTTAAATATCCTCTATAATCTTGGGGCAGTTCATACTACATAGAAAATATAGTTTCACAACCTATCTTGGCTGTTTTCTCTTAGCAGCTTCATTAATAATAGATTTTGGTTTTGAATACTATAACGATCAAGCTTAAAGCATTCAATAAATCCTTCAAACCTAATATCTTTATTAAAATTCTACTTCAAGACATTTAGAGGGTGAGCAAAAATAGGATATTCCCTCAACTTATTAAAACGATAAGAATCTTATGTTGGGATAGGCTTCTTATGAAAAAGATGAGTCGCTATCGATCTTGCTTATAAGTATAGGTGCATTTTTTAAGGTGTTTAGCAGTACAATAAGTAAAAGATTTCAGTTAATGCAAGGTTACAGAGACCGATATATCTATAGTAAAACTATAAATAAGAGAGTACCGATTGATCGCAGGGATTTTAACAGAGACGGTAAACTTGAAAAAGTTTTGATAAAAGCAGACTCTACTATATTCAAGCAAGCTTTGATTGTATAACATGAAGCTAAGCTATTGCTTGCAATAGAAGACTAAGTCAAGAATAATCTGGCAAGAGAAGGACTGAATGTCAAATTTGATGAACGGGAGAGGTTAGAATACTTAGAAAATGTCAAATTGAATCACTATTAAAAAATGATATAAAGAAAGCAAGATATGATGAATCAATCTTATGGGTCAAAAAGAAAGAAGCAAGTCAATGAAAAGCGAGTAAAATAAGATATGAAAGACCATAATATCTCTATTAAACAAATGATGGTTCGAAAAGAATTAAAGAAGGAAATTACTTCCTTAATAGAGAAAGATATTATAATGACCGAGTAAGAATCATAAGTGGATTCTGATTTATCATATAATGAATTTAACAATTTATTGAGAGAAGATCCATCTAGGCATTTGTTTATTGCTGATGCAAAGGTCAAGTAAAGCTAAAGAAAGTTAGTCTAAGAAATGCTTGAAAACTTTAAAGAGATTGAACCCTTTAGGCACTTATTTTTAAATGAATAAAAAAACGAAATTAACTCTACACAGATAGACTTGATATTTGAAAGTATATTCTTTGATAGATATATCATAGGAATAAATCAAAAAGAGTAAAAATTTTTATCTGACTTTATGAATATTCTGGCTTTACCTGTATTCTTAATTTCATCATACTTTAATAACGAGAAATTCAGTGGAATTTTCAACATCTATGAGCCTACAAATATTTACAAAGTAATTTTCAATGAAAAGGCTGGCTGTGTTATTGGGTTAATGATGCTTATAATGAAATTTATGATTAAGCCTAACTCTTAATACAATATGATTATGAATTCCATGCATAAGGAATCATTTTTCCAGGCAAACATTTACACTTACCTAACAGCCTCAATTTTATCTTTGATTTTTGTTGATATGAGGCCTGAACTTTCCGTACTTGATCTTTTTGGCTTATTCTTATCTCTAGGAGGGTTTTATCTTTACTATCTTGGCTCAGATTTATTATTCGAAGATGTAGATGCCTAGTCTGCTATTCATTCAATCAAACATGCTTTCTAATTCAAAAATCCACGAGAGTTCTAAGAAGTTGAGTTGAAACTTTAGTAAATTTACAGTATTTTAGGACTATAAGGTCTCTACAGAGTACTGTTTGACACAGCACTAGCTTAGAACAAAAGATAATTATGGCATACTTCAGACCCAGTTCTTCAATTGAGAGAGTAATTCGATGTATATTTTGAAAGTAGACGCAATCTGTGGGGAGGTAGCTATCCGAGACCTTCAGTTGAGATGATTGAAAAGCAATGGAAACTGAATCTGCACTAGCTTTAAAGAGGAATTTGTGGAGTTAGAATTGAGCTAGATCCGGATATGGACTACAGCACTTATCAAAACGCTCTTTAAAAATGGGAAATTATTAAATAATGGAAGGAAGAGGAGAAGGATGCTGCAGAAAAAGAGTTAATAAGAAGGAAGTTTGAAGACATTCTCGACTTAGATATTTATTTAAATTTAAAGATTATTTTATCTAAGATGCGTTTTAAGAATAAAGTCCAGACATAAGAAGTCCCGTAGAGTAGAGTTAAAATCTTGAGGAACGAAAATCTCCAAGACCTCCAAAATCTAAAAATATAGAATCGCTGTAAAACTCTAGGCAACTAAAATCTCACGGCTCTCTGAAAGCACTCAGGAGTCCGAAAACTCAAAAGACTCTGAAGAAACATAAAAAGTTAGGCAAATCTTAAGTTCAAAGACAGAAGAGTCCAAATCGTGGTGGTTAGGAAGCTACCCAGTTAAGTGACATAGATCGATAGAGAATGAATGATTTACAAAAGAAAATGGATCAGACTTTAAGATCCACAGTTAACGACTAAAGCAACATGTTTGTGGACTTCAAAAATATTCAGAAGTACCAAGAAAAACAACAAGTTTCCTACAATCCTAAATTTAAGAGGTTTCAAAAGTGTACATTTAGTCTTTCACTTTATTAATATAATTTATTATTTCAAAAGGAGGAGGAAGAAAAAGACGATAATTTTGAAGAACTGGACTTTAAAAAGATTAGAGATTGAAAAATTATAAAACTTTATATTAACTTACATCAACTTAATAATTTTAATCTTATTTTATGATAAATATTTTAAACATATAAATGAGTAATTTTTAATCTATATTTGTCTTTATAAAGTATTATATGATATATTAAAAATAATGTTATTTTTTTTATGATAGAACAATTTTTCTAAAAATATTATAATATATGACATTTAGGAACCTCTATAAAATTTATTTAAGACTTAAAAATTTAGTAAAATGTGTTTTAAAGTGCTATTTAAAATTTTGAAACATAAAATAGAAATTTATTATTTATAACTTTTATTTCCATTACTTATTTTAAATTCTAACAGCCAAATCATAAATACAGAACAAGGATCAATTCACTAAAGTTTGATAAAATCTTTATATTTAAATATTATTATTATCAATCAAAACCCCAAAACCCCTTAGTGAAGTTTATAAGAGCTTTGATTTGTAGGGTATAGTTGGGGTCTTATTGGGGTTAGTAGAGAAATTAGGCCTATTTGCAAAATGAGAAATAGAAATTAGCGAAATTTAGGGTCTATTTATGATGAGTAATATTTAGATTTACTGCTTAAGCTTAGGTATGGGACGAGTATAAATATAGATATAGTCAAACCAGTATTGAATTATGCAGCTATAGCAAAGCTCTTACAAAAGAGTGCCTCTACTGTTAGGTATCACTGCATGTTAGCTGTTTAGCATTTTAATTCTGGTACTTGAAAGCATCCTGCTAGAAAATAAAAGTTCTCACAGCACCTTATTGACTACCTCTGTGACTCTAAGACTTTAAAGTATTGGGCACACTTTCCTCTAGACTAGCGAGCTGTAATGTTCATCGCAAGTTTCCTGATATGCGCATCTCTCCTTAGACTATAGCCAACATTTATAGAAGAAATGGTTTTACTTTCAAGACTGTCAACAGAGTGAAGAGAGTGATTGATTTTACAGTCCATTTTATAGTTTAATTTAAACTATATATATTATTCAATGCAGAGAGCTATTACTAATAACATCAAGTTCATGCACGCTGATGAAGCAGTGTTTACATTCAACACCTTTATTAATAAGTCTTGGTATAAGAAGTATGATAATATAGAAGTTTATTATTAAAAAGTGAAGGTAGTCACCCATGCAATTTTAGCTGGTATAAGTGAAGATTCAGGCTTAGAGAGTTATTTTATTCACCCTCGCTCTATTAAGCGAGAGTAGTATATAGATTTCCTGTATAAGCTCAGAGAGAAGTATAGTAACCAAGAGATCATCCTGTTTGTTGATAACCTTTTAGTTCATAAGACTAAGGAGTCTAATAAAGCTTATGAAGAGTTAAACATAACTCCTGTATGCAACGTTCCTTATAGCCCTTAATTTAATGGAATTGAATTCTACTGGAGTTAATTCAGACTCACTATAAGAAGCTGCTGCTGTATCATGTTATGCATGTTTTGCCTATTGATACAGTAGACTTGATTCAAAGCAGTTGTAAGAGAGTGAGTGTATGTAAGACAATAATTTGTGCGAGAGAGGGAAGAATGAATGTTTATAAATAAGTTTTAGATTTAAACGAATGAATATATTCACATATTAAATTGGCCCATAAATGGTTTTGGCTTCTCTTTCTTCTCCTCTTCTTATGGGTTGCTTGGACCCATATTTCTTCTCTTGTGCCAGCTCCTGCATCTATGTTTATTTCTTCTGGCTTTTAGACATCTTTATAAAGTCTCTTGTTCAGTTCATGAATAGTCTGTGAGTTTCTCTCTCTTTGAACTTTTGCATGTCTTTCATTAGGAATATGCCAGTTCCAGGTTTCCCTACAAAGTTATGAATCAAAGCTTACTAGAGAGGAATGGATGCCTCTTAAGCTCTGCGAGCCAGGTCTCGCTTATTAGTATGCCTTGCTTCTTTTAATCTTCAGGAGAAATTGAATAGCGTTTTTTGTGAGCTTCTTCAATGATTTCTCTGAGATAACTCTCTCTTAAAGTGCCAAGAACTCCAAAGAAGAAGCTCCTTTCTGGAAGCTTGTTAGAGAGTTGTTTCTTGGTAGGAAGATAAACTACCGATTCTTCATCTTTCATCGCATCCTGGTAGAGATTAGTAACTGAAATCTCTGGGTAGTTTGGAATATCTATCAACTTTATTTCACTGTTTTTGAAGACTTTCTTCTCATCGCAGAGTATAGCTTTTAAGAATGAAATTTTGGTACCTTCCATCGTTGGAAGGAATAAACCCACTATAGCATATGATTAAGGATATGTCACATGCTTACCATGCTAAAAGAGGTATCGATAGAGATCTTCCTTGCTTCTAAATCTTGAAATAATTTCGTAAGCTTCAACCCTCTTCATTGCAGTACTTATAGATTCCATCCTTGTTCCTTCTCTTGTTATTGAATTTCAAATTTTAATATATAGAGTTCTGGATCCTATTGTTAAAAATCTTAGTATTAAATATGGGCATCTTATAGGAGGTCAACCTGGTAAGGATACGTGGAGAAAGCTGGCAGAAGCTGTAACAAACTTCAGAGATGGAGCTCCATTTTTATCAATGTAGTTCCATTAAATTAGTACTAAATTTGTTTAAATTTGATTAGTACCGATACTAAATTCGTTTAAATTTAACTGGTACCAATTTAATAGTACCAAAACTTAATTAGTACCTAGTTTTAATCCAGTGAGGTTTTAATGGAAAAGTTCCAAAATGGTTCAAAACCTAATTGGTACCAGTACCAACCTGAATATTATCTAAGTTAGTTCCAAAATTAAAATATTAAGCATGAAATTAGAAAAATTATAGTTATAAACTAAGTATAAATTGGAACTTTAACACTTCAATATCAACCATTAGTGCTGCAGTGCAAACTCCTATACATAGTTGCTATAACTAGAGAGGTTATAGAGCTTTATAATACAAATTTAAATTTGAATTTAATTATGGCGGCTAACTTAAATCGTAAAGCAATCTCTCTTGGAAATGGTTAATCATAGCTAAACTTTGGCACCACTAAAATGCAAGAAGTTATTTATATTGAGTGGAAAGTAGAGTTAAGAGCTCTTGAGTTTGAAGCAGAGGTCTTCAAAATTGAAGTATCTAACTAGAAGAGGAGAATAGAGATAGAACTTTAAACATAAATTGAATATGTTGAGGAGCTAAAAGAACAGCAACCAATTGAAAAATAAAAACACTTTGAATGCAATGATTGTTAAAACTTCTTATCAACTGAGTAGAGCTTGAAGAGGCATATTAAAGAAATACATTCTGGTAAAGCGTAGATTTATTTCAAGCATGATAAGGTGGATGGCAGGTATTAATGCACGACTTGCATGAAGTCTTACACTCACTCAGCTAAGGTAAAAAGACACATGCAGAAGCATCATTTAAGCGAGTTTTTAATGTAAGATTAAGAGACTTAAAAACTTATACCTGCCAAGAGAAAGTCTAAAACTTTTGAATCTTTAAGAGAGTAATAAGAAAAGCTCAAGAGGCAGAAACGATATGAGTCAATGAATCAACCTGCAGGCAATAAATTTTAGCATGCTTCTAAGAGAGAGCTATGTATATTCCTGCATTAAATGCTGTTGATCTTAGCAGTTGTATAGAAAACTACTTGAATATAAAACGTGCCTAGCAAGGCAAAACTTATAGTAGTCGACGAGTTTGCATACTAGGTATATCCTTTCAGCTATCTCATTAAGAATGAACAGTATTAGAATGAGTTTGCTAACGAATATATCGTTCTTAGAGAAGCTTAAAAAAGAGATTGCAAGAATATGCTTAAGCTAGACGGTGTTATTTTAGGCTTTGGGTTCATTGCACTAAGGCTTAAGAAATATGAAATGACTCTAAGAGACTATCTATATCAAAATAGATATCCGGATGACTTGAATGATATACTTTCAGATATGATTAAGTGTGTCTAGGAGTTGCCTGAACTTAGACATGTTCATAGAGATCTAAAGCCTGAAAATGTGATGCTCAACCTCTGTCCTTTAGAAGTTGTAGTTATCGATTTCAATAGAGCATTAAGATAAGAGATTGTAACCTTAGCAAAGGTTCTTGG